>CM055029.1:12077394-12188293 GCA_029204005.1 Salix udensis
TTGGTACAATTGGGACACAACTTAACATCGTTCGAAGGGTAAAAAGTTTAATATATTAAAAATTAAATCAAAGGATTCAAATGCTGGAGTAAAAATACAATTTGAATGATCAATAAAAACTTGATTTATTTTTCTTTTCTAAATTTAAATGATATATTTTATCTCTTAACATTGAAAGATAAATATATTGGATCAATCCGGTTTAGTTTGATTTAACATGTCAAACTCACATCTCGGGTTATAAACTTAACTCATTTTAATAACTTTTTTTTTTAAAAATATTTTTATATAATAAGAAAAATAAAAGCTCAAAAAGTAGGTATAAAAAATACTAAAATATTTATTTGAGACCACAATAATCATTTCAAAAACAAACTGAAATAAAAGAAATGGTGAGAAATTAAATGAAACTCATCGTTGAAAGTTTAAATTGAAAAAAAAATATAAAAAAACTCTCACACTCAAAAAATTAAATGAAACCCATCATTGTAATTTACTATTTCCCAAGAATAATAATAATAAAAAAAACTGAGATAAGTTATATTTAATGAATTTGAAGGTATATGGAAACTCTATGAACTCTTAACTTATTATTGAGAAACAAATAATGGTCTTTATACCAAAAAAAAAAAAAATCAAACCATTAAAGAAAAAAAAAAGATCAAACCATGAAGGAAAAAAACATTGGAAAGCTATGCCAATAAGAATCTAGTAATTTTGATTTTCATTTCAACCATTCTATCTAATAATCATTTAACCCCAATGTTTATTAAAAAAACTTTTTTTTGAAAAAAACAACAACACTAGAATCCAGCCATTAGTAGTAGCTAGAAGATTAGAGGAAAAGTTTTTTTTTGTGATAGATTGTTACAATGTTTTACCTAGTTATTTTAGTATTTTTTATTCAATGGGTGTGTTTTCTAGTGAATTAATTATTTATTTATTTATTTCTTAAAAAAAATATGATATTGATATTTATATTTTTCATATTTATTTGCAACTAATTTTTTTTCTCTAAAATTTAATTATAATTTTTGATGAAATTTCCCACATAAACAACTCAAATAGTTTAAAAAATATATAAAATATATTTAATAGTAAATTTTGATTAAAACATAATTAGTGATTCTCAAAACTATAAGATCCAAATGAAAAATCATAAAAAATACAGTAATTATACACACACACACACACACAAAAAGAAAATAATCTTCTACTAAAGATATAAAAAATGATTTATTACTGTAAAAAATGACATGCTTTAGATTTTCTTCAGTTTTTTTTTTATTGTAATAGGTATATAGTGGTGATAGATATTTTTTTTTTGTATTTTACTATATTATACTATGTAATAAAAGAGATTATGGTCCAGTTACTGTAGCTTGCGAGACAAATCACTATAAATTACAATAGTGTCGCTCAGTTTTTGGGTCGGTTTGTTCGGTTCGCTGATTTACTAATTTTTTTATATTTTTGCACAGTAAAATAACCATTATGTCCCTCCCAAAAGACAAAAAAAAAACAGGTGCTCCTGGGAGGGGTGCCACGGTAATTTCATATTTTTGGTCATCAATTTATTGATTTTTTAACATTTCCTAGCATAGTAAATTATCCATTCTATCCCTCAAAAAAGACAAAAATCAACTCTTGTCAGGAGGGGTGCCATGGGAATTTCATAATTTTTAAAAATGGTTAATTATGGATATACCCTCCAATAAGACAAAATTGAAGAGTTGATTATAGGGGTGTTACAGTAATTGACCATATTTTTTTTTATTATTTCTCTCTGATTACTGTAGGCGCGTGTGACACACGCGACAGACAGTATTCGGCCTCACGCCTTCTTCAGGTAGCACGTGCGGTGTCATCCGTTGTTGGAAAATGTCCATCTGGCATCTCCGTTGATGCACCGTCGTGTCCTCTTCCTCATGGTGTGGCGCATGCAATCAAAAGGTGATCGGAGATGAGACGGTGGGCGGTTGAACTTTTTCCCCCCTTTTCCCCCTCCTTCACCCTAAACTACACAGCAACCCCTGTTTTATGTCGTTATCATTGCAATTCCTGTTCTTTTAATTGTGTTGTGTGGTTCTTATTTTTGTTATGTAATTTTTGATTAGTTCAATTGTGTTCTTCGATTGAAATTGATTATATATTACATTTTTATTTTAGTTCTTATTCTTTTAATTTTCGGATTCCTTTTAAATCCCTTAATATTTTTGGTATAGAAGATTATTTTTTTTCAAATTTGTCCTTTGATTGAAATTAAAAATATATTGGGTTTTTATTTAGGCCCTTATACTTTTAATTTTTAATTTTTTATATTTTTTAAATAGTTCCTATTTTTGTCCATATTTATATATATGTGCTCTTAGTTTTTGTTTTTAGTTTTTATTTTTTTCTCTTTTGGTGAGATAATTTTTTTAAAAAAATTTTGTTATTAAATTTTAGTTTTTTTTATGATCATTTGAAAATTGATATTTCTTTTTTTTTTATTTTCACGTCAAATGATTTTTTTAGCTGATATTTTTTTATTTTTTGTTTGTTCTTTTTGTTAAAGTTTTTGGGCTTTTTTATTGTTTTATTGAATTTATTTTTCCATTATTCACGCAATAATAATAATAGTAGTAATTTTAGTTTTTTTCTTGCTTTCTCTTTTGTTAATATTTTTAAGTTTTTTTACCTCAGGATAATTTAATAATTTTTATTGTTTTAGCAATAATAGTAAATAATATTTTTAGATATTAAGCCGTCAATGTTGCTGTTTTTATAATAGGGTGTGTTGATGTATTTCATTATATCAAACTTTGCATGTATAGATGTTATTTTTTATTTTTAAACTAGCAAAATCTATTAATTGTTTCAACCCCAATTGTTACAAAAATTGTTTGCTCGGCGTGCAATGTAGTGCGGGCAATGTAACTAGTAGATTCTATAATTGATTATTTTTCCCAATATTACTATAGCGGGTATTGTAATTGTAGTAAATCTATAAAATTTATTTTTTTATTTGAAGAACATGTTTTTTTTTTATATTTGTTGTCCTTATACTTGGTATTTTTATGATTTACACTTGATATATTTATCACAATTTTTTCTTAGCTTTATTTTTTGTAATATTTCTTTAGTTTTTCCTTCTTTTTTATTCTCTAAACTTTTTTTTTAATATATATCTTTTCTACACTTGAAAAACTTATCACTCTACACTTGACTTATTCATAACATTCTTTTTCTTCTTATCTTCATTCTTTAGTAATTTGTTTCTTTTTTTAATTTATATTTTTTAAAATATATATTATATATGTCACTGTAGCAATTGCAATATTGTTCTATTTTTTTTACTATGTTAAAAAAAGTAGAGATCTTATATGTTTTTTAATGTACATACAAATGTTAACAAAATAATTTAGCTTTTATCTTTTTTCCATCCTGATTTAAGTCTCACTTTGTTTCTAATTTATCTTATCAAAATGCTCTTGTATGAAATACATTAATGATTTTTAATTTATTTCACTTTCATTTTCACGGGTGGCATTCTTCAATGTTTTTTTTGTGGCAATTTCCTATCCCTCTTATCTTTCGTTTATTTATTTCCCGTAATAGAACCATTATACTTTTTAAAATTGATCCGGGTAAAATTTTGATGGGAAATAATTCAAGTCTTAGCATACATGGTCGAGGAAGAGTTCGAATAGAAATGAATGAGATTTTTTATGTCACCACAAATGTCTTCTTTGTACTAGAACTAAAGAACAACCTGCTAAGCATTGACCAATTAATGGAAAAGGGACTTGCTATGATGATTCAGCAAGGCAAATGCAAGATTTTTCATCTTGAGAAAGGCTTGATTATGGAAACTGAGATGACCCATAATTGACTATTTGTTGTGATTGCTCATTGCTCATCCAAACGAAATCAAACATGTTTTTCTTCTTTGACCACTGATCAGGCAACTTTGTGGCACCATCGTTATGGACATCTAAGCTGGAATGGGATCAAAATACTTCAACAAAAGAAGATGTTGGACAAATTACAATACTTCAAAGCCATTCAACAAATATGCGAAGGTTGTCTGGTAGGAAGACAACACCGTGATTCTTTTCTAAGGGAAAACATGTGGAATGCCTCTAAACTTCTTCAATTGGTGCATGCTGATATACGTGGTCCAATTAATCCAAGCTCAAACAACAACAAAAGGTATTTGATTATATTTATTGATGATTTCAGCAGAAAAATCTGGGTTTATTTCTTGATAGACAAATCACAAGCCTTTGCTACATTCAAACTCTACAAAGCCAAGGTAGATAAATAAATAAGAGATTTCATTCAAAATTTGAGAACTGGTCGGGGAGGTGAATTCACATCAATAGAATTCACAAGCTTCTGCAATGAAAATGAGATACACAAGCAATTGACAACCCCGTATACTCCCCAACAAAACAGTGTCATCGAGAGAAAGAATAGAACCATCATGAATATGGTGAGAAACTTATTGTCAGAGAAGCAACAACGTAGAACATTTTGGCTTGAAGCTGTAAATTGGACGGTGCATATACTCAATCGTAGTCCCACTCTTGCTGTATGAAACAAGACACCTGAAAAGGCTTGGGATGGTCTTAAACCATCAGTGGCACATTTCAGAGTTTTCAACTGTCTAGGGCATGTCCACGTTCCTGATCACAGGAGAATCAAGCTTGATGTAAAGAGTATTAAATGTGTCTTTCTAGGGGTAAGTGACAACTCCAAAGCCTACCAATTTTTTGATCCCATTTCACAACAAATAATTGTTAGTAGGGATGTGATTTTTGAAGAAGATCAACAGTGGACATGGGACAATAACCATGAGCAAACCTTAGTAGCTGATTTAGCAATGAACAGTGTGAGACAATTGCAGAACAACAGACAAATGGGTCATCCAACAACAATCTTGAGTTACCCAGCAATAATCTTACCCAAGATGATGATGATTGAGAAGGAATTGAAATTGATGAGTTTGAGGTTGCATAACAGGAGACAAATGGGTCACCTAGCAATAATCTTGGGTCACCCAACAATAATCTTACCCGAGATGATGATGATCAAAAAGGAACTGAAATTGACAACAACCTTTGACCTTCAATTCTAGAAGCAAGAACATGGAGACACCTTGAATGGCCAAAACATTATGAGACGGGTACTAATCTTTTTGATGCAGGAGGTGTGAATTTAGCTCAATTAGTTTTGTTCACCAATAATGATCCATTGACATTTGAGGAAGCTGTGAAATTTGACAAATGGAGGGTGGCCATGAATCAAGAAATTAAAGCAATTGATAGGAATAAGACGTGGGAATTAATTGATGTACCGCCATGGGAAAAGACTGTTGGGGTCAGATGGATTTTAAGGGAGTGTGGGATTGGGTTGACCTTACCTTATAGGTATCGATGGCATGAAAATACCCTCCCTGTTTCCATAGACTCGTCGGCGAGGGTTAAGAAGATAGAGGGAGTTGTTTTGCCCATTAATTAAGCACATTGGCATGTATTCTCTTGTGTTACCAATCATAGGAAAGCTCTACTAGCATAAGCACACGGATGAGCTGGCATGGGCAATCCGGTGGACCAATCCTATTATGGTAGAACTAGCTAAAAAAGCCTGAAGAAAGAGCTTTTTGGATAGGGCTAGGGCATTTGCTTTAGAAGGCAAGCATCAACTTCATGGCTCACTGATCGAGAGTTTGCTTTTGGTGAAGTCTTTGAATGAACTCATATGGAGTCGACTACGCAAATTTTTCTTCCCTGGTGGCTCACCTAGAAACAATTCATATGGTGATCTCTCTTGCAACACAAAAAGGATGGTTGATTTTTTAGCTTGATGTCAAATCAACTTTTCTGCATGGTGAAATTAATGAAGAAGTATTTGCAATCAACCCCTAGGCTATGAGAAGAAAGGGGAAGAATCAAAAGTTTATCGAGTCAATAAAGCATTGTATGGACTAAAACAAGCTCCTCGAGCTTGGTACAATAGTATAAAGTCATACTTTGCAAAAGAAGGCTTCAACAAATGTCATGAACATATGTTGTTCATTAAGATAGCAGATGGAGGTAAAATTTTGATCTTTCATCTTTATGTTAATGATCTCTTATTTACTAGGAATGATGAAAGTATGTTTGATAAATTAAAGAAATCCATGATGGTTGAATTTGACATGGCTGATCTCGAGAAAATGAGATATTTTTTTGGCATCAAAGTATTGCAAAAGGAAGATGGCATATTTATTAGTCAACGAAAATATGCTCATGAAATTCTAGAAAGATTTCATGTGGGTCAATACAACTTAGTAAAAAACCCAATTGTTCCTGGTTTTAAATTAACAAGAGATGAAGGAGGAGTACAATTTGTCAGTACTCTCTATAAGAAAATAGTGGGAAGCCTTATGTATCTAACTGCCGCACGTCTTGATTTGTGTTTGCTATAAGTCTAATTAGCAGGTACATAGAACATCTCACATAATCTCATTTGATGGCAGCAAAAAAGATTCTACAGTATATAAAGGGCACAACCAGCTTTGGGATGTTTTATAAGAAGGGAGGAGATGCAAAATTATTTGGTTACTCTTTCAAATGCAGTATCCTGGTCTTCAAAGAAACAACCAGTGTTTACTTTTTCTACTACGGAAGTTGAGTTTATTGTTGTAGCATCAAGTGCTTGTCAGGGTGTTTGGTTGAGGAGAATTTTGAAAAGTCTAAATCATGTGCATTTCGGACCTAAAGTGGTATATAACGATAACATCTCGTCCATCAAACTTTCAAAAAATCCAGTCATGCACGGTCATAGCAAGCACATAGACATTCGTTTTCATTTTCTTCGTGATCTGGTCAAAGATGGAGTAATATAACTAACACAATGTTGTACTCATAAACATATTGTGGATATCATGACTAAACCTTTGAAGATTGAAGTTTTTTCAAAAATACGAGAATCAATGAGCGTTTGTGAATACTTTGAATAAACTGTTGTTTTGAATAAACTGTTGTGAACATACACTAAGGGAGGATGATAAAATTAGGTGATGATTTAGTTGATGAATGTTGCAAATAAATCTACTGTAATCAAGGGAGGATCTCATTTTATATTTTAGACTTAGTCATAAACAACGATATTAGGGCATGTAGATCGTGGGTTGTTATTTTTTTCTCTTCACTGTAAGGCTATTTAACAACCATGGGAGCTACTGAATAAAACATGCATTACTTTCAGTTTTCCTCTGTGACCATCTTTAAGTTCTCTCGTGAAACTCTTTGATTGTAACATTTGGTATTAAAGCCACTCCACAAAGCCTGACCAAAACCTGCACAAAGAACAAAAAACCACAAAATCATGTAATCTGAAAGTAGCTTCGTCCAACCTCCCATTCCAAGGTTTGATGGCCATTATGATCACTGGAGTATGCTGATGGAGAATTTTCTACATTCCAAAGAATATTGGAACTTAGTGGAGACAAAGATCACTGTAGTGGCAGGCAAAATTGATCCAAGTGAAGCACAAATGGGATTGTTTGAAGATCAAAAGTTCAAAGATCTAAAATGCAAGAATTATTTGTTTCAAGCTCTTGATTGATCAATCTTAGAGACAATATTTAAGAAAGACACAGCGAAGGACATTTGGAACTCTTTGAAACAGAAATATCAAGGATCAACACATGTAAAGAGAGCTCAATTACAGGCTCTGCGAAAAGAATTTGAGACACTGCATATGAAGGCTGGAGAATCAGTAAACAATTATTTTTCAAGAACTCTTATTATTTCCAACAAGATGAGAATTTTGGGGAGTACATGAAGGATGTTGTATGTTCAATCGAGGAGTCCAATGATTTGGATACTTTGTCCATCGATGAATTACAAAGTAGTTTTTTAGTTCATGAACAAAGAGTCAATTGTCATGTTGCAATGAAAGAACAAGCACTGCAAATTACTTAAAGAGCTCAACAAGAAGGAAGAGATGGTGGTCGAAGCACCTACCGTAGCAGAGGAAGAGGAAGAGGAAGAGGCCAATTTTCTTTTGAAAAATCAACCATAGAATGTTATAATTGTGGTGAATTAGGACATTATCAATGAGAATCTCCAAAGAAAGCAAGGGATCAAAAGGCAAATTATGCAGAAACAAGAGAAGAAATGTTGTTGATGACACATATTAATTCCCAGAATGTTGTTGTTGAACACATTTGGTTTCTCGATTCAGCAAGGCAAATGCAAGATTTTCCATCCTGAGAAGGGCTTGATTATGGAAATTGAGATGACCCATAATCGACTATTTGTTATGATTGCTCACTGCTCATCCACACGAAATCAAACATGTTTTTCTTCTTTGACCACTGATCAGGCCACTTTGTGGCACCATCGTTATGGACATCTCAGCTGGAATGAGATCAAAATAATTCAACAAAAGAAGATGGTGGATGAATTACCATACTTCAAAGCCATTCAACAAATATGCAAAGGCTATCTGGCAGGAAGACAACACCGTGATTCTTTTCCAAGGGTGTTGAGTTCTCTCGTGAAATTCTTTGATTGTAATAATAACAAAGCATGAGAACCAACAACTTACCTTTTCATGTTACCTATAAAAATAATAATAATTTTCTATCATTATATAACTCTCCACAAAGTAAGCTCATATGACCGAGATATATAGACACTTTGATCACCAAGTAAACATATGAACTCATTCAAGAACATCATTTAAAATAAAAGTTCATACAAGAACACACGATCATCACAATATGTATTCTCATATTCTTCCCATCTCCTAGTTATTTATTCTTTCATTTTTACAATTTATTAAGTACATAAGTATTAAAGAGTTCTTTATTCTAATAAGGTAATTTTTCTTACAAGAGAGCATGTAACAATCAAGCTCAAACACTTAGCCTAAGATTTGACTTGACTTGGTAACTACGAGCTACTTCAAGTTTACAGATAATAGCAAGTCTGTATTTGAAAATTTGATAAAGTAAGACCATGGTAAATCAAAATAGAAAGTTGTTCGCAGGCAGCAACCAAGAATGCCATGAGATAACTGTTCCATCACAATAAAATCTTGAGCAATTTAGACTTAAGAGTGAGAGACAGTGAAAAACAGAGTGAACTGTGCCAGTTTGGGCACCTTTGTTCCTTCCCTAGTATTCAAAAATGCAACTCCACTGAAGCCCACCATTGTTTTGGATATGCCTTCACTTTGATTTTTCCAAGACATGGAGTGGGAAGCGAGAACGCTATTCTCTTTAGCTTCAGACAGTCAACTGCAGTGATTTCTTCAAGGGGACTAACGATCCTTCCTTCATTATAAATGCTTTGCAGTTCTGGTAAGCATACCAATGTCAAAACCCTCAACTTCGGGAGACTGATGTCAGTGCTATAACCAGAAGGGTTGCTTGTACTAAAATTGCTTTCTTCACCCATGAATCCTCCTCCTCCTGCTGCTGCTATTATTGTCTCCATTTTTTTGCACTCTAAGACTTCAATCACTTCCAGGTTTTTTAGGTTTTGCATCAAGCCAGCAGGGAACAACTCCTTTATACTTGGACACCCGGATATTTTACATGTTTTGAGACTGGAAAAGGTACCGTTGGATGGAAATGGTGGTGGAGGAGCTCTTTGTCCACTAAAGAGGTCACACAAGTTTTTCAAACTGCTAAGAGAGAGAGTCTCAAGGCTTTGGAGTGTATCAGGGGAGATACTGGACAACGAAAGCAAGCACTCTACTCCATTACAATCCCGAATTACCAAGGATTTTAGTTTTACTGCATGTTTCATTGAAGAAACAGAACATAAGCTCGTCATGTCGTGGCATTGCACAATTTCCAGGACTTGAATGGTCTTGTGTATTCCAGAAAGAGAAGGAACCGCAGGTCCTGCTATAAAGTAGTAAGCTCTCGGTGGCTGTGTCTCTTCCCAAGACTTGACATACTTGCTAAAGTCAATGAGATCACAAAAATTGCATTCCAAAGCTTCCAGCCTCTTCAAGCATGCTAATTCGTCTCCTTTAAGTGTCACTTGAGTTTCAGATGAAAATAGAACTCTGAGAACTTGCAAACAGCAGAGTTTAGGTAATATCCCAGCAGACAACTGCTTTAGTCTAGTATGACTGAGGTCAAGATACCTAAGATTGGACAACGATTGCATGCCTTCAGGCAATTCTTCAAGTTGTGTGTAAACCAGGTCCAACTTCTTCAATGCCTTGAGGTTTGCTAATGTTGGTACATGCCTCAGCTGTCGACACTTCCCGAGTAATAATGCAGTGAGGCATACCAGATCAGATATGGAGCCTGGCAAACTTTTAATAGCTGTCTCAGAAAGATCAAGAACTGCGAGTCCATTCAACTGTGTGAAAAAAGAACCTGCAATCTTCTTCAGCATGTAATTTTGAGATAACAATAAAGTTGAAAGTTTGGGACATCTTGGTGAATAGCTAGCAGGAATTTCAATTATATAACTTTTCATCAAGGAAACTCGCCCTAGATCCTCTGTCCATTTCTCTATGTCCGGTAGTTTTTCTAACTGTGCACCACATTCAACCAAGACTTGAGAGTTCATTTTCTGTATTTTGATGGTCATATCCCTAACCAAGGTATTCATTTGGACGTATCTATATCCTCCCCGTGTAAAACTTTCTATTAAGCAGGCATTTTCAAGTTTATTAAGCATGGCATGACCCTTATCAGATTCTGCTTGTCTGCTCTTCCTTTTCACAATGATTCCCTCGACGATCATATACTCTACTAAGTCCTCTCTACTGATTCCGAAATCTACAGGAAGCAATGCAGAGTATAAGAAAGCTTGTTGCAATGCTGTATCGTTCAAGTTCTCATAGCTGAACTTTATTATATTGAACATATCAGCCTCCATACCCCCTTCCTCACTTTTTGACTCTTTTAATTTCTTCAATGCATTGCTCCACTGACCGATATCATCCACTTGCTTCATGCTTCCTGCCATTGCTATTATCATAGGTGGCAAACCAGCACATTCCTTTGCAACACATTTTGCAATCTCTATAACTTCTGAAGGAAGTTCAACATTAAGAGCAAGTTTCTTCATAAACAAAGTCCAAGCCTCATCCTCGTTAAGTGGCTCCACTTTTATTTTCTCCTGGCCGCACATTTGTCTACAAACTCTTAATGATCTACTTGCCAGAATCAATTTGCATCCATTGACTCCAACAGGCACGCCCACCTTCTCTGGAGAAAAATGATTCCACAAATCATCTAGAATGAGAACAAATTTATTTTTCGCAATCAATCCATTTGACAATTTCACAGCTCTTTTCTTCTCATCCTCTTCATCTGAAAGATCTAAATCAACAGCTTTGGCGATGAGATCCTGCAATTTATAAATGCTGAAATCTTGCGTTACAGTAACCCAAAAAACATTCTCGAATAAACTTGGTCTTTGTAGAAGCTGATCATTGATATATCCCAACAATGATGTTTTGCCAACACCACCTATCCCATATATACCAATACTTGAGACATCATCCTTCATTAACCAAGACCAGATCTCACCTACATTTCTTTCGAAAGCACGACCCACTAGCTCTGTTGTCTGAAATGCTTTTCCTTTACCTGGTAATTCTTCAGGAGCTCTAACTTGATCGTTAATCACAAGCTCTCCTCCAGTGATACTGTCTACCCAATTTTCCAGTTCTATTCCTGAAAAATTTGCACCTTCCATCATTTGTTCTAAACCGCTCATTGGATTTTGAACTAGCACATCATTACTAGAACTTGGCATGGGTTTACGTCTTTTCTTGCCAACTTGAGATGCTTGACTGGCTGCCTGTTTAACATCATCTGGTACTTTTGTACATATTTTAACGCCTTGCTTTTCAATTCCTGATAAATGTAATTTAATCCTAGAAACTGAAATGCGCGCTGAAAATGGAAACTCACAAAACTTACAGGCGTAACCATTATTGTTCTTCTTAACATAATTCCAAAACCCATCAACCATTTTCGTTTCCTTAGGCCCTGCATCCACAAAAATGATTACAGTAATTAATAACAGAAAAAAAAATTAAAAACCCCAGCAATCTAGCTAATAACAGATAATTTTGGCAAATTCTTAACTTAAATCTTTTCCAAAATAATATATATATATATATATATATATATATATATATATATATATATTGGAAGATTTTGGCTCAACGATATTCTTAACATCATACCATCACCAGACCAAATTAAAGTAGACTTGTCGTAAATAAACAAATGGGGATAATGTTTTTTCAATCATCAATCAAATCAAAAACAAAAATCTTTTAATAGAGGAACAGAAATGGTTGCTAACCTGACCAGAAAAGAATTTCTACGGAAGATTTAAAGAATCACAAAATGAAATCCTGGGAGAAGACGAAAAGGACAGACGAGAATCAATGGTTTAGCAGAGCCATTCAGTGTAGCGTCGGAGAAAGGCAATGGAAGGTTTTGTTAGGCAACAACTTGTGAATCATAAAATGTCAACGGTTAATTTCTTGAATCTTGACTTGATCAGAAATAAAGAAGTGCAAACTCTGGATCTTAGCTTATTATGGCCCAGTGGACCTTTCCATGAAAAAGATTATTAATATTAAAAACCTTGTTAACCTACCACTAATCATAATGTTAGGATTTCAAATTTCTAAGAAAAAAAAGAAAAAAAAAGGAGAAAAAGGTTTGGAGTTGGGGTTATCTGAGGGTTTATTTAGAAATAGGACAATACTTTAGTTTTTTTAAAACTTAGATTTTGAAAAATAAAAACTAAAACTTATTGTTAAAATAAAACATTTTTCTATCTAGAAACTCAAATACTAATTTTTCAAATTTACAATGAGTTTGGAAAAAAAAGAAGAATAATATACTCTTTTTTTATATATACAAACACTCTTTAGAAATGTAAGAGCTTAAAATTATATATTTTTTTTATATTTTCATATTACGTTAATGCCAGAGATTTAATTTTTATTGTGAATCTAATATAAATATTCTTTTGAGTAAAAAATATAATTTCTATGATAAATCTTAATTTGATAAAAAAATATATTGTACAATTAGATTATCACAAATAAAAATATATTGAGATAACTAAAATAAGCTATGGTTTTGATTTTTATGTAGAATAATCTTAATCTATTTCTTATTTTATTTTCATTGAAAAGGCTCACCTTTGTTTTTAATAAATAAACATGTTTTTTTATTATTTTATTGAAAAAATAGAAAGAGAAAAAAAAATGCCACAGACGTTAGAAAAACAACTTAAATGTTTTATAATATCTTTAATAGAAGAAGAAGAAGATAAGAAGAAGAAGAAGGCGATGATATTAGATTTATTTTATGTACCCTAAAATTTTTAATTGAGAAAAAAACTGTTTTTTTGTTTAATAAATATATTAATAAAAATAAAAATTGATAAATCAAATATGCAAAAAAAAGATGCATATGCAAATGTTTTTATCTTAGGCTATCCTTTTTATTTTATTTATCTTTGAGGTTAATTTTATTCACTAGATACATATGATTTTCATCCAAATAAATGAAATATATAGATATAATTTATCTATCTAAAAATCAAATATGAATTGTTTTAGTTAAAAAAATAAAATAATCTTTTGAAGTATTATAAAATTACAGAAAAACTCTGAAAGATAATCAATTAATATTTATTTTTAAAAAGTTTAACTAATAAATTTTAATAGTATATATTGATTAAAAAAGAAATAATTATTAGGTTTGACATGGCAAGCTCATTTGCCTACATGTCTTCTTAAAAGTAATTTGTTGTACTTTTGTTTTTTAATAGATGACACATTATCTAATACGAAAAACAGCATGTCATCTATGTTTAAAATTGTTTGTGATAGAAAAAATAGAGTTTGAATATTTGGACCCCTAAAACTTATTTTTGCCTAAAATCAACTTTAAACAATTCTACAAACCTCGGTAAATATTTTTTGAAGCCTAAAAAACCTTTTAGAGTTTATTTTTATCAATGCCAATATTGATCTTGTACTTTAAGTTTTTTGACAACAAATTTAAATTATATTTTGCAAAATATATCTTTAGGTTAAGATGAAAATAACGTATTACACTCTAGATACTCAAAGGAATATAAATATAGATATTCTTGATTATTCATTCATGCTACACTACGAGTTGGGTCAAGTTTTTCTTGAATGTAAAAAAAATATTTAGATGTTGTTTGTTTATTTTTCTACAAGAAAAAAATTAAATTGTACGAGTGTTGATTAGATGTAATCTTGTTGACTTTTTGAGTCTAAAAGCAAATTGTAAAAACATAGTTTGATTAAAAAATAATTTTAAGATAACATCTATTTTTAATATTAAGATAACAATATATTAGATTAATTTTTACTAATTTGGGTTAATATGTCAAATTCTTGACAAGAGTTATAAGACTATAAATCTATATAAAGAAAATAGAGAAAAATCATAGTGGTTTGAGATTTGTGAGGATGTGTAGTAAAATTCTGTCTTTTATAGTTAATTGATGTCAGTGATCGGATTAACTTAGATAGTATTACTCTTATAAAGTCAATAAAATGAAGGAATTCTAGCCAATAATATTAAAGGTAGCGGTTACAAATGTTAGGGGCATTTTTTTAAATAAACGCATGTTCAGTTGATTGAAGTAAAATAATTTTATATTAAAGTATTTTTTTTATAAATATTATATATATATTTTTAAAAATAAAATACATTTTTCAAACAAGATTATTGCAATCTCCAAATCCCAAGAGAATCTATTTGCAAAAATTAGATAGGTCAAGTTTTGTTTAACCCGAAATCCAAGATGAGTCAAACTTAAAAGTAACCCAAAATTTGTGCATTGATTTGGTTGGCATAACTCGTCGATCAAGTAATATTTTAAATTAAAAAAATTATTTAGATAGAATGAAAAGAAATAATTTAGAGTTTTCGGTAAGGGTTTTTTTTGCTAATCAAATTTTTACAAACAGTAGAAATATTGTTGTGCTGTTGTGCTCTCACAAGCAAAGCATTGGTATTAGAGATGTTTAGGTAATTTTATATTTTTAAATTTTTTTTTTCTGCAAAAATTGTTGGTGTATCCACCGGATGCATCGCCAGTTTTCTTTCATCTGTCAAAATTAATGGCTTGGAAAATTATGTGGCTCAATATTGTCTTTAATTTTTTGTATAATTTCTTAAAATTGTGTTACTTGCCATTGGTATTGAGCACAAAAACATGTTTTATTTATTTTTATTTAAATCTTTATTCTTTTAATTTTTGTTTTAGCCTCATTGTTTTTTATTTTTTGGGTCCTTCTATGCATACCATATTTTTTGTATTCATATATCTATACTCTTAGTTTTGGTTTTTAATTTTTAACATTCTCTTTTATTGATGTTTTGTTTTTATTCAATTTAGTCATGCAATTTTAATTCATGTTGATAATCATTTTAAAATTGATATTTGTTTTTTCTCATTTGTTCTTTTTTTATTTATTATTCTAATCAAATAATTTTTTAAACTTTGATAATATTTATTTTGGTTTAGTCATTTATTTTGATTGTTTTTATTTGCTCTTTTGTTAAAGTTTTTTAGTTTTTTGTTTCATGGTTTTCATTGTTTTCACAATATTAATAATAATAATAATCTTAGTGATTGTTTTTATTATTGTTTTCTTGCTTGCTCTTTTATTTTTTTTATTCTTCTTCTTCTTCTTCTTCTTCTTCTTCTTCTTATTATTATTATTATTATTCGGGATAATTTAATATTTTTTATTGTTTAAACAATAATAGTGATGACAATGATGATAAAAAGAATAATTTATTATAATGTTTATGGTGCTTATAGTATTAATAATTATGGATATGATGCTAATAGTAACAATAACTCATAAAATAACATTAAGAATATCAATAATTATAAATTTTTTTATAACCCAAAAGATTATAATAATGATATTCATAATAATACTAATACTATTTTTTTTTCTTCCTTTAATTTTGTCCTTTAATTATTTTTCTTTGTTTTCCCAATCAAATAATATTTTTTAATGCTGATAAAAAAAAATAATTCTAGTTGCAGCAAAGCGCAGAGCAAGTGGCTCGTAATGTCCATTATAGAACGTGAATATGAATTCCAATGTTAATTATCGTTGCTGATTATAATCAATAATAGAATTTTTCATTGCTAAGCTTAGTAATTCAACAAAACATTCATTGTTAATTTTCATTGCTGAGTTATAGCCGACCACTGAATTTTTGAATTTTCATTGCGAGCATCATTATTTTTTATTAATATTTAATCTTCCTGATTTATTAACTGTTTAATTAATTATTTATGAAAATTCTGAAAATAGTAAAATATATTTTAATATCAATAATATTTAAAACTAAATATGATGCAAATAAAAATAAAATAAAAATCATAATACAATTAAAAATTCGGTTAAATTTACATGTAGAAATAACTCAACTCAACATTATAATGGAAACGACTAAAATAAGATGGACCAATAGAGAACATGATCCTGAATTCCTCAAATATACTTTCCCAAAACCTAGAGTTTTAATCCCGTGAAATTCCGATCGAATAATGATTTAGCTGTTTGTCATGCATGATGCATTTGGCTGGTTAAAAGATAGATTTTCCTTCCTTGGACTAAAGCATGCTAATAAGAGTAATAATCTCATGTATAATCCCTTTCATATGGTTAGCCAACAACGTAATAAGATCATGCAACGTGACACTTTCTTCATTATTTTTAAAATGTAAAATTTACACAGCTCAGAAGGTGATGTGATTGATTATTCTTCAACAACATATGGGATAATCATTGAAGAAACATAGAAAATGGACTTTGAAGCTTGTAATTAAAGTATATTGAAAGAACGTTCAAACTTTACAGTAAATATTAAGGAACCAAATTCTAAAAAAGAAGATTAGGACAGTGATCTCTTTGGTTGAGTTGAGATTTGTAAACCTTTGAATGCTTGGTTGTTATTTGTTGAATAGAAGATCACCATTGGAATATAAGTTGTGTTAGACTTCATTTTATTAGCATTATTTTTAGCTTTGGTGGAGTTCTATATATACATTGGTCGTAAGAACTTGTTTTAACATAAAATTTTGATGGAGATCTTTTGTTGAATTAGGATATTGAAAATTTTAATTGGATGTTTCATGTCGCTACTAGGTGTGTATGGACGAAGATGAAGTGGAAATAATTGAATGCAAAAATATGAAAGCCTACAAATAAGATACACACAATACTAGAAAGTTAAAAAATCAAGTTCAATATCACATAGACCCTATTGGGCAATTCGTTTCAAAAGTATTTTTAAAAAAAAAATGATTTTTTTTTTAATTCAATTGGTGTTTTAAAATTATTTTGATGTGCTGATATAAAATAATAATATTTTTTTAATAAAAATATTTTGATCTGAATGAAAAAACACTTTGAAAAGCAATCTCAATCACACTCCTAAACATATCCTTAGTTATATAGCAATTCAAATAAAAAATATGATATAATGATTACTTCAACCCCCACTTAATGATTAATTTATTAGAAATGAAGCCCTACTTAACATATCAAAAATCAACCAAGACACTAATTTTATTAAAATGAACCTCCGCTTGATGATTAAAATATCAGAAATGAGAAATATAATGTTTGATTGTTCTTTGTTTACACAAAGAGAAAAACATGTTGCTCCAACTAAAGCATCTATTTTATTGAATAATTCATGGCTAAATAAACCTATTTATACTAGGTAAAAAAAAACCTTATTGCAAGCTAAATAAACCTATTTATACTAGGTAAAAAAACATCTTTTTTTTTGAAAAAAAATAATATAAGTTATAAATAAAATAAATAAAAAATTATCTCCAAATAGAAAAATCACAAGTCAAAAGGCAACAAATAACAACTTTATATTATATTTATTGACTTGTATGGAAAGACCTTTTTAAACTCTGAGTTATTTAAAATTCTAGCCCAATATAAAATAATATGTCAAGAAATTTCTCGTAAAAGTTTAGTCGAATAAAACGGTTGGCTTGAAAGATTTTTTTGATAGCATAAGACTTGATAACAAGTATAGTTACACTATAATCTAATTTTTTTTATTCAAGATTTTCTGGGATCGTATCATTCTTTCTCTTTTCAAGATGATTTAATCTCGAATCAGAAGTAGATATAATGAAAGTTCCATAGGGCTATAGTTTAAACCTTGGGAGCAATTTTCTTAACAACACTTGCCTCTTTTTTGTCTTTCATTCTTTCAGCTTAATTTGTTGCTCCTCTCTCTTTGAAGTTTGTTATTCATGGAATATTTCTTGTAACTTATCAAATTATTTCCTCAAAACCCTAACCATATGAGATATATTTTTATGTTCTTGAGCGAGAACCCTTCTCTTACACCTTTTTTTTTGGGTGAATACATGATACAAACGAGATGATAGATATGCAAGATGTGATATAACAAAACTATAAGATAGTGATCTTGATCCAAATTTTCAAATATAAAACTATAGATACCCGATTAATTCTAATGAGATGAAGCACAAGAAAATCAATCTATCTTGTTAGCCGAAAGAATCACCCCTATAAACCTGAATTTGTGATATTGTTTATTTCTTTTTTTATTACTCTAAATACATAATCTAGATAAAAGGAAAGGTTTGGACATTATTTTATTAAAAGAACCTTAACCCCAAACTAGATAGTAATGAAAAAAGAGAAAACAAAAGTAAACGAAAAACTACTACTGTCCTGGAAAGCTATATGTCGGCGACCACAATATATTTGACTTGACATTTGAGTATGGAGGACGAATAAAAATAGTAGCATAAGAGTTCCAATAAAAATCTTTCACGACGATGCTGTAGCTGCGATGGATTCCTTAGCCACGCCAATAACAAACGGAGACTGACAAGTCACAAGAAGCACACAGCACAAGGAGAGCAGAACCACGCAAGAGAGGAAAAGAGAAGAAAAATAAGAGCATCGAATCCATGAATACTTACTTTATTAGACATAGAATATACTTTTGCAGTCGATTGGGGAAATAGTAAAGAACAATCATATATTAAGATGATGCATGAGGCACGAAAATACTAGGATTTGGAGTAGAGAATTTGCAGAACTCAGCGTTACGCTCTACCACAGACATTATTTTTTCATCCAAGGTCATCCATACCTCAACTTCATTGTTTCGTCCAGTCTGTTTGAAGAAAGTAACGTTCGCCCAACCTCGGGGGCGTCCAACTTCTCCTGTAAGACCAACCCATATAGGTTTTCCCCATCCAAAGTCGACAGCATTTAAATCAAACTGAAGCCAACTCGAAAATAAAAATATTTCTGGGTTGCTCGAGCCTATCTCCACCAGCTGTTTCAGCAAAGACCCGGATAGTTCTTGAGACCCGTTCTCACCTTGGAAAGCCTTGAGGTAGTCATTGTTTAAGTTGGTGAACGATTCTCTAGTTAAGCTCACCAAATCATTCAACTCTATCTTTGTATCAGCCAACTCACAGGCTGTCATTGCATACATCCATAGGTTTCCAATAGAGTACCTTGAAAACCTAGGTTCTGTTCTCTGTCTTATATTCACTGCATGTACAGAGACAGACGGCCTTGGCAGAGCGGATAACGATCTACAAGCTTCTGTGTAGGATTTCCAAATAAACGCAGTCAGTGCTTCGGTGCGAGATGGATTCGGCACACTTTTGCTTTTAGCTTTATCCCTTAGAGTGGCAATGGCATCGGCATCAAAAACGAATCTCTGGGTAACATTTCCCACTTTGAACAGATAGTTTTCCGTCACCCACAAGGGTAATTGAACTAATAATTCATTTTGCGGAGGAAATCGGGATGACGCCTCAAAAAGACAAGGATTTATTTTCTCACCGCAATGACCCCGTGTGTTAGCTGCCCAGCTGTCGAGGAACGCCATCGCCGTAGCTCCATCGATGATCTTGTGTGAAAAGCAGAGACCGAGTGCTGTCCCACCGCAATCAAACGTGTTAACTTGTATGGCTACTTGCGGTGTTGCTTCAGCATTTGATTCATAGCCGAATGGCTGGCATGGAAGAAATTTATTCAGTAAATTTAGCCGAGGCTGTTTGAGAAAATCGAGCAAGCTGCCCTTCACCCGGGTTTCAACAAATGGAGCACCCTTCTCGAAGCTGTCTATAATGGAGTTGTTTCTCACCCTCCCAGATAAAGGGTAGAAGGTGGAGAGTGTTTGGGACAGTGATCTCTTTAGCTGAGTTGAGATTTGTAAACCTTTGAAATCTTGGATGTTATTTGCTGGATAGAAGAACACCATTGGAATATAAGATGTGGGAAAAAGCTGATCCAAAAGAGACAGCTTGAACGGTAGAAGGTGATGGATGGATGGCGAAGAGGGTTTGATGAGCTCTTTTGAAATGATACTCATGTCCATATTGAAGACCATTTAAACAGAAGCAGAATCTTTAATGCAAAAAGAGTTGTTGATGTGGTATCTTTCTACTTGGAGCGAGCGTCTTATATAGAAAATAAATTGTACAAATAAACGAACTGACTTACAAAAACCAGAAAAAAAAAAATCTTTTTTCTCTTGACTGGATTCTTATGCCGATATGGATTCTTATGCCGATATGGTAGGTCGGTGTTATTAATTTAAAACAGATATGGGTCTACCACGAAGGTATTTGGGAGTGTAATGTGGCTGGCAGTATAGAAAAAACGAGTTGTAAACACGTCCTTCGCTGCAGGGATTAAATTTTTGTTATCTAGATTTAACATATAATTTTGTATTTTATATTTTAGTTTTAATTTTTTTTTTTTTTTAGTTTAGTTTTGATTCCTTAATTTTTACAGTCCTTCTAAGATAGTTTTAAATTTTTTATTTGTATTTATACGTCTTTGCTCTTTGTTTAGGTTTTTATTTTTTATTGTTATTTTTGTTTGTATTAAATGCAACTCTCATTAAAAAACATAGTAAGTTTAACTTTGGTGGTGTAAAATAAGAGTGAAAATCTTTCATATGCATGTATAGTTAAACGTGAAATGTTTGAAACACTACCGCATGTGACTCTTTCGTTTTGTCTTATTTGAGGCAACAAAAGTTATTTTACTGTGCACTAAAAAAGTAAAATTATCGGGACACTCCCACTAACAATTCTTGGTTTTTGTCTTATTTAAAAGTATTATAATTATTGTACTATGCACAAAAATAAAAAAAAAATGAAAATACCTTTGATACTATAACATTATTTTAAACACATTTTACATAATAAAGTGAATATATAAAAAACTATGATATATTTTTAGAAATTTTACAACGCTGCACGCGCCATCTGAAATATGCATGAGCTCAGAAATCGACGTCTTGCCCGAAGACGCACCCATAACACTGCTATAGAAAATATAATTAAAAATTGGTAAATTACCAATGCGCCTTATAGCCAACCTTTTGATTTTATCTTATAGGGGTATATAAGTTTAAGTTGGCTGAGAGACCATGGTTATAAGAAAAATATATAGGTGAAAGAAAAAAAAAAGTATAAGCGTGAAAGCACTGAAGCAATCCATATTTTTTTTTACTTAAAAATCAGCTTAGAAATTAGTCAGGACGTGCTTAGGCAGGTTCGGAGATTCCGGTTATAAAAAAAATGTATAAGTGAACAAAACAAAAGTATCAGCGGGAAAACACTTTAGAAAAAAAGTATGGGTCCAGGGATTGTCATGGCACAAATAAGTTAGTCTGAACACCCTGGTTATCAAAAAAAATTGGATATGAGAATTAATCGTGGTGCGCTTAAGACACCATGGTTAAAAAAACAAAAAAGAAAAAATATATATAAGTGGAAAAAGAAAAAAGAATATAAAAAAGTATAATGGGCAAAAAAATGTTTTGGGGGAAAAACATAATAGAGAAAAAAAGAAAAAAAATAAACATAATAAGAAAAAAAATGAAAAAAGGTAAAAAAAAAGAAGCAGCAAAAAACAGGGAGAAAAAACACTGTAGCGGGAAAAGAACTATTGCAATCAACAATACTATGTGTGGGGAGCTATAGTGCTTTCTCCACACCATTTACAATCCATATTGCTTAAAAAAAAAATTCGGTCCAGGAATTAGTCATGGTGTGCTTAAGTAGACCCGGAGACACCAGTTACCAAAAACAATTGATCCGTGATAAGAAAAAAAAATGTATAAGTGAAAAAAAAAGTATAAGGAGAAAAATTGAGAAAAAATAATAAATTGGTCAGGGGATTAGTCGTGGTGCACGCAAGGTGGCCCGAACACCTCGGTTATCAAAAACAATTTTGTCTGGGGATTAGTTATCGTGCGCCTAAGGTGGCACGGAGATCCTGGTTATAAAAAAAAAATATAAGTAAAAAAATATATATAAAAAAAAAAGCACAAGTTGACTCAGAGACTGTGATTATATAAAAAAAATATAAGTTACAGAAAAAAACATATATGAGAATGAAAGCACTGTAGCAATCCACATTGTTTTAAAAACAAATTCGGTTTGGGAATTAGTTGTGGTGTACATAAGCTGGCCCGTAAATCTTGGTTATAAAAAAAAAATATAAGTGAACAAAAAAAGTATAAGAAAAGCACTTTAGCAAAAAGGGTCCGACAATAAGTCTAGGTACACATAAGCTAGTCTGGACACCCTAGTTATAACAAAAAAAAAAATTGGATCCGGGGATGAATTGTGGCGCACTTAAGCTAGCCAGGATACCCCAATCATAAAAAAACAAAAAAAACATATAAGTAGAAAAAGAAATAAATTAAAAAATATAACCAGGGAAAAAAATATTTCATGGAAAAAAATGAAAAAACAAATCATAAAAATAACAAAAAAAAACATAATAAGGAAAAAACAAAAACAAAAAGCTATAAAAAAATTGGATCCGAGGGTTAATCGTTGTGCATTTGAGCTAGCCTGGATACCTCGATCATATATATATATATATATATATATATATATATATATATATATATATATATATAGAAAAAAGAAAAAAATTAAAAAAATATAACCAGGAAAAAATATTAGGAAAAAAAAGCTTTAAAAAAAATTGGATCCGGGGGATTAATCATGGTGCATTTAAGCTAGCCAGACACTCTGATTATACAAAATAAATAAATAAATAAATAAATATATATATATATAACCCGAAAAAGAAAAAAAAAGTATAACCAACAAAAAAATATATTTCATGGAAAAATATGAAAAAAAAAATAATTAGTAAAAAAACATAATGCAGAAACAGAAAAAGGCAAGAAACAAAAAAAATAGTAATTATATAAAAAACAAAAAGAAGAAGCAAAAAACAGGGAAAAAAAGCACTATAGCGGGAAAGCACTATTACAACCAACAATACTATGTGTGGGGAGTTATAGTGCTTTCTCCACACCATTTACAATCCATATTGATTAAAAAAATAAATTCGGTCCAGGAATTAGTTATGGTGTGCTTAAGCTGACCCGGAGACATCAGTTACCAACAAAAATTGATCCCGTGATAAGAAAAAAAAATGTATAGGTGAAAAAAAAAAGTATAAGGAAAACATTTCAGAAAAAAATAATAAATTGGTCAAGCGATTAGTCGTGGTGCACGCAAGGTGGCCCGGATACCCTGGTTATCAAAAACAATTTTGTCTTGGGATTAGTTATCGTGCGCCTAAGGTGGCACGAAGATCCTGGTTATAAAAAAAATATATAAGTAAAAAGCAAATAAAAAACACATAAACTGACTCAGAGACTGTGATTATAAAAAAAATATATAAGTTAAAGGAAAAAAAATATATAATTTAAAGGAAAAAAAATATATAATTTAAAGGAAAAAAAATATAAGCATGAAAGCACTGTAGCAATCCATATTGTTTTAAAAACAAATTGAGTTTGGGAATTAGTTGTGGTGTACATAGGCTGACCCGTAAACCCTGATTATAAAAAAAAAATAAGTGAACAAAAAAAAAGTATAAGAAAAGCACTTTAGCAAAAAAAAATGGGTCCGACAATTAGTCTTGGTACACATAAGTTGGTCTAGACACCCAGGTTATAACAAAAAAATTGGATCCAGGGATGAATTGTGGCGCACTTAAGCTAGCCAGGATACCCCAATCATAAAAAACAAAAAACATATATAAGTAGAAAAAGAAATAAATTAAAAAAATATAACCAGGAAAAAAAATATGTCATGGAAAAAAATGAAAAAAAATCATAAAAATAACAAAAAAAAACATAATAAGGAAAAAAAAAACTATAAAAAAATTGGATCCGAGGATTAATCGTGGTGCATTTAAGCTAGCCCGGATACCTCGATCATATATATATATATATATAAGTGGAAAAAGAAAAAAAAATATAACCAGGAAAAAAAATTAGAAAAAAAAAAAGCTGTAAAAAAAATTGGATCCGGGGATTAATCATGGTGCGTTTAAGCTAGCCCAAACACTCTGATTATACAAAATAAATAAAAAATAAATATATATAAGCCGAAAAAGAAAAAAAAAAGTATAACTAGAAAAAAAAATATTCATGGGAAAATATGAAAAAAAAATAATTAGGAAAAAAACATAATGACAGAAATAAAAAAAGGCAAGAAACAAAAAAATAATAATTATAAGAGAAACAAAAAAAAAGTAATAAAAAAGCAAGAAACAAATAAAATGAAAAAAAAAAAAACGTAATCCGGAAGTAAAAACAAATAAAAAGAAAAAAGAAAAAAAAATCATTGTTGAAATCCATAGTAAAATGTGTGGGGAGCTACAGTGATTTCCCCCACACATTTTATCTTATTGTTAATAGATATTTTAAGTGTTTGGTTAATATAGAGATTTGAAAAAAGCTAGTGGGCTACACTCTAAAATTTTGCCAAACTGTGGGTTCACGAAAAGCAGAATTTACTGCTTTCTGTGCGGTGAGGAGAGAGGGAGAAGGTTTTTGAGGTTGTATTTTGTTCACTTTAATTGTTTGGGGTACTTTTTGATATTTAAGAAGGTAACGCTTGAGATTTATTATTATTATTATTATTATAAAAATGTGCATGGTATGTTTAGTTACAAAAAAAATATCCAGCATCAACTAAGGAAAAAAGACAGTCTTCTTTTTATTGTTTCTAAAAAAAAAACCACAGACGTAGACTTAATTATGTATTAAAATGTCGGTAGAAATTAATTATTTATTTATTTTATTTCAAAATATATTAAAATAATTTATTTTTATTTCTTAGAATTTATTTTTTATATTAAAATAATAATAAATCAAAAGTATTAATAAATAAATAAAAAA
Organism: Salix udensis; assembly: GCA_029204005.1. NCBI lineage: Eukaryota > Viridiplantae > Streptophyta > Magnoliopsida > Malpighiales > Salicaceae > Salix > Salix udensis. The sequence continues at coordinate 12,102,695 of CM055029.1, forward strand.
TCCTAACTATTTTTTTAGTTTAGAGGTTTTTTTATTTTTATTTTTGATATTATATTTTTAATTTTTTATTTAAAGGGAATTATTTTTTTTATTTTTTTATTCTATATTAATCTTCAAACTCAACCACAGTTCTAACCAAATATTTCAAAATTTATTTTGAATCACAACTAAAATATTTTTTATAAAACTACTTTTTTAAAACATCAATCACAAAAACAAAAATAATACCAATCACAGTTCAGCAGCGCCACCTGTGCCTCTTCCTTCTTGACTCTTCGAAGTAAACGAGTGTGCTGTGCCAAACTCAGTTAATAACCTCTTCCATGGTTGAGTTAATTTGATGGGTTGTTGGCTTAGATATGGGTTTGCTACGTCTTTAGCGGACCACCTCTGCATCAAAGTCTCATTTATTTAGTTTTGATCCTTTATTTTTATTTTTGTATTTCTTGATTTGGTTTCTAAATAGTTCTTAATTTTTTATTTGTATTTGCGTATCTATATTCATAGTTTTGATTTTTAATTTTTATTGTAATTCATCTTTGTATTAAATGTATTTGACATTAAAAAATAATATCACTTTATATTTGGTGATGTTAAATGAGAGTGAAACTCTCTCATAACATGTATAGTGAATCTTCTGTTGTTAGTGATTTGTTATCTTTGTGTGTTTTTTGCATTTATTTTGTCTATGTTTGGCATGATATATTTTTAGTTTAAAGTGATTTATTTTTAAAAAAAAAATATTGTTTTATTTTTTAAGATTTATTCTTCATATTATTATATTAAAAGTATCTCAGAACACTGAGATTAAATTAATTTGAGATTTAAAAAAAAAAAAACTAAGTTCATTTATAAAGAGTGTTAATATTAAACAAATATCAAAATATATAATTATTTTTAAGAGAAAAAACTTTTAAAATAATCGTTCTTATTATTTTAAATGTCTAGATGTATCCACCTGATGCATCGCTAGTTTTCTTTCCTCCGTCAAAATTAATGGCTTGGAAAATTATGTGGCTCAATATTGTCTTTAATTTTTTGTATAATTTCTTAAAATTGTGTTACTTGCCATTAGTATTGAGCACAAAAACATGATTTATTTATTTTTTATTTCAATCTTTTTCTTTTAATTTTTGTTTTAGCCTCATTGTTTTTAATTTTTTGGGTCCTTCTGACACATACCATATTTTTTGTATTTATATATATATACTCTTAGTTTTGGTTTTTAATTTTTAAAATTCTCTTTTATTGATGTTTTGTTTTTATTCAATTTAGTCATGCAATTTTAATTCATGTTGATAATCATTTTAAAATTGATATATTTTTTTTCTCCTTTCTTCTTTTTTTATTCTTCTTTTTATTTATTATTTTAATCAAATAATTTTTAAACATTGATAATAATTATTTTGGTTCAGTCATTTATTTTTATTGTTTTTATTTGCTCTTTTGTTAAAGTTTTTTAGTTTTTTGTTTCATGGTTTTCATTGTTTTCACAATAATAATAATAATCTTAGTGATTCTTTTTATTATTGTTTTCTTGCTTGATCTTTTATTATTATTATTATTATTATTATTCGGGTAATAATTTTTATTGTTTAAACAATAATAGTGATGACAATGATGATAAAAAGAATAATCTATTATAATGTTTATGGTGCTTATAGTATTAATAATTATGGATATGATGCTAATAGAATAACTCATAAAATAACATTAAGAATATCAATAATTATAAATTTTATTATAACCCAAAATATTATAATAATGATATTCATAATAATACTAATACTAATTTTTTTTTCTTCCTTTAATTTTGTCCTTTAATTATTTTTCCTTGTTTTTCAAATCAAATAATATTTTCTTAATGCTGATTAAAAAAAAAAAATTCTAGTAGCGCAGAGCAAATGGCTCGTAATGTCTATTATAGAACGTGAATATGAATTCCAATGTTACTTATCGTTGCTGATTATAATCAATAATAGAAATTTTCATTGCTAAGCTTAGTAATTCAACAAAAAATTCATTGTTAATTTTCATTGCTGAGTTATAGCCAACAACTGAATTTTTGAATTTTTGTTGCGTGCATCATTATTTTTTTTATTAATATTTAATCTTCCTGATTTATTAATTGTTTAATTAATTATGTATGAATATTTTGAAAATAGTAAAATATATTTAAATATCAATAATATTTACAACTAAATATGATGCAAATAAAAATCATAATACAATTAAAAATTCGGTTAAATTTACATGCAGAAATAACTCAACTCAACATTATAATGGAAACGACTAAAATAAGATGGACCAATATAGAACTCGATCCTGAATTCATCAAATATACTTTCCCAAAACCTAGAGTAAATGAAAGTAGACTGTCGTAAATAAACAAATGGGGATAATGTTTTTTCAATCAACAATCAAATCAAAAACAAAAATCTTTTAACACTACGTACCACGACAAGTAAAATGAACCTGTAAGAATTAAATGACAAACCATTACAATAGAGGAACAGAAATGGTTGCTAACCTGACCAGAAAAGAAATTCTATGAAAGATTTAAAGAATCACAAAAAGAAATCCTGGGAGAAGACGAAAAGAACAGACGAAAATCAATGGTTTAGCAGAGCCATTCAGTGTAGCGTCGGAGAAAGGCGATGGAAGGTTAATTTCTTGAATTTTGACTTGATCAGAAATAAAGAAGTGCAAACTCTGGATCTTCGCTTATTATGGCCCAGTGGGCCTTTCCATCAAAACAATTATTAATATTAAAAACTTTGTTATACGGTACGTACCACTAATCATAATGTTAGGATTTCAAATTTCTAAGAAGAAAACAAGAAGAAGAAAAAGGAGAAAAAAGTTTGGAGTTGAGGTTATCAAAGGGTTTATTTAGATAGAGGATAATACTTTATTTTTTATATATAAAATTAGATTCTGAAAAATAAAAACTAAAACTTATTGTTAAAATACAACATTTTTCTATCTAAAAACTCAAAAATTAATTTTTCAAATTTACAATGAGTTAAAAAAAATATATATATATTCTGATTTATTCTCATCGCATCCATAACCATATTTCTATAAATATTACTATTGGAATCTACAACTTCATGCACGTTGTTGAAACTAGAAGTTGACCCAATCATCCTTTCTACCATGATATCAAGAGGGACAAATTCTTCTCCGTGTGAATACCAGCACAAATATTCCTCTATGAATCTTTTTTTATAGAAAATGCATCGTTACAACATTTGGATCGATAAAATTTTGGTTTTCGCACCTTCTACAAGGACATCTTATACCGTCTCCACTAATATTTCTCGAATTAGATATTGCGTAGTTAATAAAATCTTGAACCTCATTGCGATAATTCATCTAACGCAATCCTTTGGGGTGATTCATAATACATCCATGAACAATCTTTCATTACTTATATATTAAAACCTATATACAATAATCATGTATTAATCAAATACATTTACTAAACAAATACAATTTTACATAATCTAAAACAAACCCTAACATGTACACATATTAAATCCATATGATAAATTTATATGATAAAAAGCTATTAAACAAATAGCAAACACCAAATCAAAATCAATACACTTCAAAATATGCAAAAAATAAATTTATATATTAAATTTAATATTAACAAAAATTGGAGAATATTAACAAAAATTGAATCATAAGACAAATGCTTCTAAACTTGGTGTTGACGTTGCTAGATTTGTTGTGAGAGGTTGAACAATGGGATGTTGAGAAAAAAATTACAAAAAGAAGAAGGAGAAAAATGAGAGGGGAAAAAGACCCGATGAATAGGTCATAAATTAAACACTTACCGACACAATTACCAACAAAATATGCTTGTCAGTACTTCCATTCATACAATATACCATGTCATCATACCATAATATTTTTTAATCTCACTCTAATTTCACTTGAATATCCGTCGGTGTTTACTAACGACATGATAATTCTCATTGTGTTGTCGTTGATATACCAATGAAATTACAAATGGAATATGCCTATAGGTAATTTCGTTGATACTATTGTCGATACAGTATGCCACATCATCGTACCAGAATATTCTTGAATTCCACATTAATTTTGCCTAAATATTCATCGATGTTTACTACCAATAATTACCGACAAAATAATTTCCACTATGTTGTTATTGGTATTTACTTATGCAATTACCAACGGGATATGCTTGTCAATAATTCCATCGATAATTATGTCAATATAGTATGACATGTTATCGTGCCAAAATAGTTTTGAATCTCATTGTTATTTTGCTTGAAAATCCATCGATGTTTACTACCAACAGTTATTGATGGAATAATTCCCATTGTGTTTTCGTCAGTATTTACCAATGAAAATTTCCCATAGGTAAAGACCAACCAAAACAACAAAAAAATACTTTCATTGGTTTTGTTCACATTAAAATATCAATGGAAAACATTTGTCGGTAATTCCGTGTGAATTGGTCGATTTTATGGTAATAATTTGGCTTTTTTTGTTTATTTCATCGTTTAAAATTGATATTCTTTTTTTAAAAAAAAAAGAAAATTGACTTTATGGTTTTCTTGAAAAAATTTCTATAGGGTTTCTTGGTCTCATAACTTAGATCACAAGTTTTCTGAGTTAAACTGATCTATCTTGCTACCTTAGGTTGACTTAAATTAGTGATTTTTTAAAAAAAAAACAAGAAATGAAAATTGGCTTTATGGTTTTCTTCATTTTTTTTCTTTCTGGTTTCTTGATCTCATAACTTAGATCATGAGATTTTCGAGTTAAACCGATGTATCATGCTACCTAAGGTTGACATAAATTATTATTTTTATCCATTTTTTTATCTAGTTATGTACTTCCAAAGTCAATTTTCTATTTTTTTTAAAAAAAGTATTTTTTTATTATCATTGCAAGTTTTTTTATTTTTTTATTAACACAAAACTAACTTATTAAACTTGAATCGTTTGTTTATATTATTTCATTAAAACGTGTTATGTAATTTAAATATTGTTTTTACATAAGAATAAAATACAAATTTGTGATGTAGTGCATACACGTATCCAATACACTCTAATATTTAACTAGAACCAAACCTCATTATCTTCATAACCTATATATGATAAATCCTAGATAATTAAATTGAGAGGCTTGTGGAAATCAAACTTGAAATTAAAACGTTCAATTTTCCTTTGTCAAATGTAATTATTTTGCAACTATATATCATGATATCTAGGATTTGCCTTCCTTTGACTAAAGCATGCTTATAAGACTAATAATCTCATGTATTATCCCTTTCAAATGGTTAGCCAACAGCTTAATAAGATCATGAAACATGACACTTTCTTCAATACCATATGGGATAATTATTAAAGAAACACAAAAAAATGAACTTTGAAGCTTGTAATTAAAGTATATTGAAAGAAGGTTCAAACTTTAGAGTAAATATTAAGGAACCAATTTCCAGAAGAAGATTGGGACAGTGATCTCTTTGGTTGAATTGAGATTTGTAAACCTTTGAATGCTTGGTTGTTATTTGTTGGATAGAAAAACACGATTGGAATATAAGTTACATTAGACTTCATTTTATTAGCATTATTTTTAGCTTTGGTGGAGTTCTATCTATACATCTGTCCTAAGAAGTTGTTTTAATATAAAAATTTGATGGAGATCTTTTGTTGAATTAGGATATTGAAAATTTTAATTGGATGTTTCATGTCGCTACAAGGTGTGTGTGGACGAAGATGAAGTGGAAATAACTTAATGCAAAAATATGAAAGCCTACAAATAAGATTCACACAATATTGGAAAGTTAAAAAATCACATAGACCCTATTTGGCAATGCATTTCAAAAGCATTTTTGAGATAAAATGATTTTTTTTTTACTTTAATTGGTGTTTTTAGATCATTTTGATGTACTGATATAAAAAACAATTCAAATAAAAAATATTAATATAATGATTACTTGAACCCCCACTTAATGATTAATATATTAGAAATGAACCCCTACTTAACATATCAGAAATCAACCAAGACACTAATTCTATTAAAATGAACCTTCACTTAATGATTAAAATATCATAAATGAGAAATATAATGAAAAACATCAGAAAATCAATTATACTTTGATAAGTTTGATTGTTCTTTGTTTAGACAGAGAGAAAAACTCATGCTCCAAGCAAAACAACTATTTTATTCAATAATTTATGGCTGATAAGAAAAAGAAAAAAAAAACCTATTACAATTTAATAAACCTATTTATACTGGTAAAAAAAACATCTGTTTTTTTGAAAAAATAATATAAGTTATAAATAAAATAAATAAAAAATTATCTCCAAATAGAAAACCCACAAGTCAAAAGGCAACAAATAACAAATTTATATTATATAAATTCTAACCCAATATAGAATAATATGTCGAGAAATTTCTAGTAAAATTTTAGCCGAATAATATGGTAGGTTTGAAAGTTTTGTTTTGATAACATAAAACTTGATAACAGGTATAGTTACAATATAATCTAAAAAAATTTATTAAAGATTTTTCTGGATCGTATCATTCTTTCTCTTTTCAAGATGATTCAATCTCGAATCACGAATAGGTAAAATGAAAGTTTCATAGGTCTATAGTTTAAACCTTGAGAGCAATTTTCTTACCAACACTTGCCTCTATCAACTCTATATAAAAGTAATAACCCTTCTTTTTGTGTCTTTCATTCTTCTAGCTTTGTTTCTCCTCTCTCTTTACAGTTTGTTATTCATGGAATATTTCTTGTAACTTATCAAATTATTTTCTCAAAACCCTAACCATATGAAATATATTTTTGTGTTCTTGAGCGAGAACCCTTCTCTAACACCTCTTTTTTGGTGAATACATGATACAAACGAGATGGTAGATATGTAAAATGTGATATAAAAACACTATGAGATAGTGATCTTGATCCAAATTTTCAAATATAAAACTATAGTTACCTCACTATTTTAATGCGATCAAGCACAAGAAATTCAATTTATCTTGTTAGATGAATGAATCAACCCCTATAAACCTGAATTTATGATCTTGTTTATTTCTTTTTTTATTACTCTAAATACATATTCTAGACAAAAGGAAAGGTTTGGACATTTTTTATTAAAAGAACCTTAACCCCAAACTAGATAGTAAAGAGAAAACAAACTAAACGAAAAGAACAAACGTGAAACAAAAACTACTTGCGGGTGGTGGAAAGCTATATTTCGGCGACCAAAAAAGGCCTTACAGAATATGTGACCACGACATATTTGACTTGACATTGCGGGTGGTGGACGAAACTCAAAATAGTAGCTTAAGAGTTCCATAAAAATCTTTTACGACGATGTTGTAGTTGCGATGGATTCTTTAGCCACGCCAATATATAACAAACGGAGACTAACAAAAACAAGGACACAGCACAAGGAGAGTAGAACCACACAAGGGAGGAAAAGAGAAGAACAGTAACAGTAACAGCATCAAATCCATGAATTCTTTATTAGACATGTAGAATACTTGCAATCGGGGAAACATTAAAGAACAATCTTGTATTATGATGATCATGCATGAGGCACGAAAATGCTAGGATTTGGAGTAGAGAATTTGCAGAACTCAGCGTTACGCTCTACCACAGACATTATTTTTTCATCCAAGGTCATCCATACCTCAATTTCATTGTTTCGTCCAGTCGGTTTGAAGAAAGTAACGTTCGTCCAACCTCGGGGGCGTCCAACTTCTCCTGTAAGACCAACCCATATAGGTTTTCCCCATCCAAAGTCGACATCATTCAAATCAAACTGAAGCCAACTCGAAAAAAAAAATATTTCTGGGTTTCTCGAGCCTATCTCCACCAGCTGTTTCAGCAAAGACCTGGATATGCCTTGAAACCCGTTCTCACCTTCGAAATCCTTGAGGTAGCCATAGTTTATGTTGGTGAACGATTCTCTAGTTAAGCTCACCAAATCATTCAACTCTATCTTTGTATCAGCCAACTCACAGGCTGTCATTGCATGCCGCCATAGGTTTCCAATAGAGTACCTTGAAAACATAGGTTTTGTTCTTTGTCTTATATTCACTGTATGTATAGAGACAGAAGGCCTTGGCTGAGCGCGTAACGATCTACAAGCTTCTGTGTAGGATTTCCACAGAAACGCAGTCAGTGTTTCTGTGCGAGATGGATTCGGCACACGTTTGCTTTTAGCTTTATCCCTTAGAGTGGCAATGGCTTCGGCATCAAAAACGAATCTCTGGGTAACATTTCCCTCTTTGAACAGATAGTTTTCCGTCACCCACAAGGGCAATTGAACTAATAATTCATTTTGCGGAGGAAATCGGGATGACGCCTCAAAAAGACTAGGATTTACTTTCTCACCGCAATGACCCCGTGTGTTAGCTGCCCAGCTGTCGAGGAACGCCATCGCCGTAGCTCCATCGATGATCTTGTGTGAAAAGCAGAGACCGAGTGCTGTCCCACCGCAATCAAATGTGTTAACTTGTATGGCTACTTGCGGTGTTGCTTCAGCATTTGATTCATAGCCGAATGGCTGGCATGGAAGAAATTTATTCAGTAAATTTAGCCGAGGCTGTTTAAGAAAATCGAACAAACTGCCCTTCACCCGGGTTTCAACAAATGGAGCACCCTTCTCGAAGCTGTCTATAATGGAGTTGTTTCTCACCCTCCCAGATAAAGGGTAGAAGGTGGAGAGTGTTTGGGACAGTGATCTCTTTAGCTGAGTTGAGATTTGTAAACCTTTGAAATCATGGCTGTTATTTGCTGGATAGAAGAACACCATTGGAATATAAGTTGTGGGAAAAAGCTGATCCATAAGGGACAGCTTGAACGGTAGAAGGTGATGGATGGATGGCGAAGTGGGTTTGATAAGCTCTTTTGAAATGATACAGATGTCCATATTGAAGACCACTTAAACAAGAGCAGAAACCTGGAGAGGAAGTGCCGAAGTGATGGGAAGAGTTCTTTCCTCTATCGATGACTATTAAATATTTTACAAATAATAATTGATAGGTTTGGATTTGATTGGCTCTTGAATTTCCATGTGCGATCCCTATTGTCATTGGTGTTTTCTGTAGGATAATTGAAAGATACTTATGTGACTGAAAATAGAGGAAGGAATAATAATAATAAAAAAAGCTTTTAGTATCTGATTGTTTAGGGGTGTTTGTATCTTTTCCAGTTTATTTTGAACAATACAACTATATTTTTATTATTGCCAACAGACAAATAAACATTGTTTGGACAGGATATTTTTTATTTTTCACATTACCATCATAGCCTTCAAGAGGACAAAAAATTAGAGTTTTTGGTGAGGGTTTTTTTGGCTTTTCAAATGTTTCATACAATAGAAATATTGGTGTGCCCTCAAGAAAAACAAAAGCAGACATTAGAGATATTTAAGTAAATATAAATTTTTAAATTTTTTATGCAAAAACTGTTGGCACATCTGCTTGATGTCTCTCCGCCAAGACTAATGGCTTGGAAAATTATGTGGTTCAATACTATCTTTAATTTTTTTCTACTTTCTTAAAAGTATGTTACTTGCCATTAGTATTAAGCACAGAAAAGATTGTCTTACTTCATTTTTATTTTTTAGTTTGGTCTTTAATCTTTTAAATTTTGTTTTAGTTTTGATCTCTTTAATTTTATTCAGTCATTCTAAAACATACCCTATCTTTTTTGTATTTATATATTTATACTCTTAGTTTTGGTTTTTAATTTTATTCATTTTCTCTTTTATTGAGGTTTTTTTTATTCAATTTAGTCATGAAATTTTAATTCATGTTTATAATCATTTTTTAATTGATATTTCTTCTTTTTTTCCGTTTGTTTTTTTTATTCTTACTTTTCATTATTATTCAAATCAAATAATTTTTTAAACACTGATAATATTTATTTTGGTTCCATCATTTATTTTGTTTGTTTTTGTTTGCTCTTTTGTTAAAAACATTTAGTTTTTTATTTTATTCTTCAAGATAATTTCATGGTTTTCATTGTTTACACAATAATAATAATAATAATAATAATAATAATAATAATAATAATAATCTTAGTGATTGTTTTTATCATTGTTTTCTTGCTTGCTCTTTTATTATAGTTTATTATTATTATTATTATTCGAGATAATTTAATATTTTTTATTATTTAAACAATAATAGTAATGACAATGATGATAACAAGAATAATTTATTATAATTATTGTGGTGCTTAAAGTATTAATAATTATAGATATGGTGCTAATAATAGCAATAACCCATAAAATAATATTAAGAATATCAATAAATATAAATTTTATTATAATCCAAATGATTATAATAATTATATTCATAATGATAATAATACTATTTTTTTCTCCCCTCTAATTTGTCCTTTAATTATTTCTCTTTATTTTTTAAATCAAAATAATATTTTCTTCATGCTAATAAAAAAAAGGGTTTTGTCTTCAATCATAATGATAACAATAAGAATAATACTTCAACTAATTTATAATTCGATGTTGTATTTATTAAAAAATAAATTTTAAAACTTCTAATTTCACGGATTAATGGTTTGATAAAATTCTGCAACTCAATGATGTATTTAATTTTTTTTATCTTATTTATTTAAAATTGTATTACTTAACATTAGTATATAACAAAAAAAAATTGTCTTATAATTAGTTTTTTAACATTACTTAGCAAAAAATCTATCTAGATTGATTAGTTTGCCAAAATGTATAGTATTATAAAAAAAATTCATACTCTTAACATTTGTTTTACTTTTAAAATAATTAGTTCTGGCTATGGCAAAGAGCAAACCAAGTGACTCGTAATGTCCATTATAGAATATGATCCTGAATTTTCAATGGTAATTGTCATTGCAGATTATAATCAGGAACAAAAATTTTGTTACTTAGCTTTGTAATTCAACAAGAAATTCATTGTTAATTTTCATTGTTGAGTTATAGCCAGCAACAGTATATCTGAATTTTCGTTGTTGAGCATCATTATTTTTTCATTAATATTTAATCTTCCTAATTTATTAACTGTTTTATTAATTATGAGTGAATATTTTGAAAGTAGTAAAACATATTTAAAATTGATATTTTTTTAACTTTGTTTTTTTATTTATTATTCAAATCAAATAATTTTTTAAACTTTGATAATATATATTTTGGTTCTGTCATTTATTTGGCTGTTTTTATTTGTTCTTTTGTTAAAAAAAATTAGTTTTTTGTTTCATGGTTTTCATTGTTTACACAATAACAACAACAACAAAAATAATAATAATCTTAGTGATTGTTTTTATCATTGTTTTCTTGCTTGCTCTTTTATTATATTTTTTTATTATTATTATTATTATTATTATTTGGAATAATTTAATGATTTTGATTTTTTAAACAATAATAGTAATGACAATGATGATAACAAGAATAATTTACTATAATGATTGTAGTCCTTATAGTATTAATAATTATGGATATGGTGCTAATAGTAACAATAACTCATAAAAAACATTAAAAATATCAATAATTATAAATTTCACAATAATTATAAACATACAAAAATTCTATCTAGGTTGATTAGTTTGCTAATGATTTAGCAGGGGGTACATTCTGAAGGGTGTTTGTCATGCAGGATGCATTTGACTGGTTAAGAGATAGAAGTTCCTCTCTTCGGAAGCTGTTTATTTTTATATTTTATTTGTTTTGGTATTTTGAAAGTGTTTTTTAAAGAAATTAAAGTAATTTTTTTTCTGTATGTTGCCTCTCTTTTAATTTTTATTTTTGCTGCTAATTAAATTAAAAGTCCACTTATCAGTGAAAATAAATTGTACAAATAAACGCACTGACTTCAAAGACCCAGAAGAGAAAAAAAATCAAATCTTTTTTCTCGACTGGATTCTTATGCATTCATTCAAAATAGATATGGGTCTACTACGTCTTCAGCGGACCACCACTGCATCAAAGTCTCCTTTACAGCAGCGCCACCGGTGACTCTTCCGTCTTGACTCTTCGAGGTAAATGAGTGTGCTGTGCCGAACTCTGCTAATAACCTCTTCCATGGTTGAATTAATTTGATGGGTGTGCTCGTGTTTCGGCCGAGATGATGGGTTGAATTGATAATGGTTAGACACTCTGTTGATTAGTTTTTACGTAAAACACTTCTATTCTATACATGAATTTATCAGCAATTATATGAGTTTTTTTTGTACCCATTCCATAATTTTTGTTTTCATCATCATCATCATCAATGGCTAGGATGGTGACTCGACAACGACTCACCATAGCATCAACTCAACCATCTTGACTCGCAAAATATCGCAGTTCTTTTGATTGCAGACCACATGGCGTGAATATGGTGTTTGTCCATCTTCGAATCAGACTCTTTTCAGATCCAGTTAACCACCTCCTATGGAAAGGAGCAATTATAATATCAAGAGACAAGGGCTACGCTTAGAATCTACACAAGAGTCCTTTTCCATTTCCACTGCAATAATTACAGAAGTCAATCCGATGTTTCGAAACAATTGCATGGCAAGCACCCCCACCGACTGATTTCGTTGCGTTTAGCTCTAATTTGTAAAGCAGCACAGTGGATATCGCATGAAAAACTTCATAGATGGCAGGGACTTTTTTTATCATCCAAGATTAAACTCAACATCCTCTGTGTTTTAACTATAATCATGCAATTCTGTGTTCTGAAGAACATCCTGAGGGACCAACATCCAAACTAGCTGAGATGTTAAGGAACTGTGGTGGTCCGATCATGGAAATCAATCTTTCTTTCTTGCTCTCTGGTTTCCATGGCTGCCCAGAAATCACAGGCATGCAGAAACTCAACTATCAATACTAACATTTCGGGTTTAAGCAGAGCAGTAAATTAGCAATAAACTCCTTAATTGATAGCCATATACAATAACACCGCACTGATCACCTCAATTGTGTCCTGTTTGTGCTTTCACAACCAGGTCATGAGTTCGAAGAGTGGCAGAGAGAGAATACAATAACACTACATCAAACGTATATATTTTCAACAAGGCATCTGGATCGGCTTCGTCTCCCCAGATTTTTGAAAGTATGATCATCGATCAGGAACTTGTGTATATTTCACTAACTCTTTTCCTATTCTTCTCTTGATATATATATATAATTGTTTTTTTTTCTGATACGAATTTTAGCACATCAGCATCTCCAATCCAGGCGGACCTCGCCAGGACCCAGTAGACCCAGTATGTGCTGGTCAGGTTTCCGGAAAGATACAATGTGGCTGCTCACCATGAAGGCAGTCACACGCTCCGAAACCGTAATATCCTCCATCTTCAATTCTTGTAGACGTCGGACATATTCCGGCACATGTACTAGATCCCAGACGACCCCGACACCACCGGGCTTCAAAACCCTGACCATCTCACCCAGCACCCTCATTCTTTCTGCGGCAGCCTCCACCGTCCGATGGCCATACTCTTTCCCGACTGTGTGTACAAAAGTAGCTGATACCACCACATCAAAGTAGTTATCACCAAATGGTAGACTCCTCACATCACCCTCCCTGCAAGTGACATACTCTCCAACACCTGCTCATGCAAGCCATGATAAATCCGTCATCTATAAGCGAAATAGAATTTAATGGCAGGTAGACAAGTAGAAGGGAAACTGCAAGTTATTTCCAAAACTAGAATTTAAGTTTGAATTTCTCGAAGTGGATGTCAGGACAAATATTCTAAATTGACAAAAGTTTGCATCAAAATATGATATCAATTCGTACATGCATTGAATTAAATTTAGGGTTCAGGAAAATAAATAGATTATGTTCCCATATAAGATACACAGGATAAATTCTGAACTTCTAGAACTTCCACAGAGGATTTTAAAAATAAAATCCTAAAATTATCATGACAAATTAAACTCAAATGCAAAAATAAATAAATAAATAAATAAAACTAGTAGCAGCATCGGTATCACAGAATTATCAAAAGGTAATTAATGCAAAACTCACCTTCCACGTTGGCGGTTCGAAGCGTAGACAAAGTTGTCCCTTTAGACCGGTCCAACCCAACAACCCGACCGGAGCTCCCTGTCTTCTTCAACTGAGTAGCCACCGCATTCAACAAAATCCCACGGCCGCAGCCGATATCAAGAGCAACCTTAACATTAGACCAATCATTCACACAGCTTACAATCCTTTGCGCCATTTCATAGCGCAACCCAACAGAGCTATAAAAAAAGTTCCCCGCCGCGAAAAACAAACAAACAGCAGATAGTGCTGTCACACAGCCGAAGAATCCAGCAGCAAAACGTGCTGCACTGCCACCACCGGTGGAGCTGGTGGCGGTGAAGAGGAAAAAAGTGTCTAGAAACTGGCAGATTGGCTGGAAGTATAGCAGGAAAAGGACCGACATGATGGAGAAGATAGTTGCTTGAAATACGAGAAAGAGTAGTGTTTGCCACTGTTCCATGCCATAAACTGTGTAGATCTGTGTCCAGTCTCTGCTGTTTGTTGACTTGGGTTTGTGCATTCTGTGATTCTGATGATGGAGATGAGGCTTGATCGTTAGTGACATTGCTAGATTGAATCCTGCAGTAGTACACAAGTGGATCATTAGATAACTGCGAAAATTATTAGTCAAAAAGATTAAAACAGAGCAAATCAAGTAGAAAAAAAAGTGCTTTGAACATTCTTTAACAATTAACAAAGCTAAAATGAAAGGATTTGAAAGAAATCGGTTCTCTTACTTCACCTCAAAAGAGGCGTTTGTATGAAGTGAGGGGATCTTTTTCAAGGGGTAATTATAGAGTGATTAAGGAAAATACTTTGCAGAAACAAAGCACAAGAAGAACAGTATATTTCTGTTTAGTAGTGTAGAAAAAGTACAATTAGCTAAATTATCTGGAGCATTTCACATACCAAAACAAGAAAATAAAGGAGGAGGTATCCTGCTTTCCAAAAGAACTGCAAAAGCTGAGTACTTGAAAAACTTCTTTTCCTGTGTATCTCTTTTTTTTTTTCTGGGTAGCCAAAGAAAATCCTAAAAATCCAAACTTTTCTTCATATACAATAGCAAAATACCATCATCAGCACCAGATCCACTGGCTATTGCGAAGAGAATCTGACTGCCACTCTTAGTTTCTGTCTTTGCCTGCCCAAAAACAGCAAAGATTGTAACTGCCCGAAACCAAAGCAGGGCAGCCCAAAGTTGGAAGTACTGGAGAAGGAAGGAAAGGGGGAGGAACACCCTGCTGCTGCTCTTCTGTGCTCTTTTCAAATCAAAGTTTCAAAAAAGAGAGAAGGGAAGAGACAATGAGACATCAGTGTAATAAATCTGCAAATGTCAGGTTTGTTATGGGGGATAGCATTGACATCATCAACTCAGAGTCTTCGTTCCTCCTAGTAGTAACACTTCACGCGCTTTTTGAGGTTGTCTTTTTGTGTTTCTACTGACAAAATAGGAAGTAGTGGGATGGCTGCAATTCTTTATCGAACAAGCAGGGGAGAGGGAGAGGGATTGATCTGTCAATTTATATATAGCATGTATCGGGTGTGCTTCGGAGGGGCAAACTGGTAATAAACAGGAGCTATAATTTAGTACCAACTACACTATCGATTGACATTTTCTTATCGTTGAAAAGTAAGAATGTATATATATATATAGTCCATGGCAATACCATGTAGATTTTGAAATCTAGTGGCGGTGGATGTATATCAGAATGATTTGGAAAATATTTTCTTTCGTTTTTTTTTCCTCTTTAATTTGAGAAATCAACTACTGTATTTAAGAGTTTACTTTTTTCTAGTTGCGTTGGAAATTCTTATTATATCTTTATAATTATTTGTTAAAGATTCTTCAATCTTAAATAGATCTCGTATAAATAAAATTTTCTGACTTTTATTTTAGTAGACTATTCACAATTTTTTATATGTTTTGCATAATTATTATTTCATAATAACGGTGAAAATCCTAGAGTATCGAGAGGATAGTGAATCTTTTTTATGGTAGAAAGTGTAAAAAAAAAAGTTTTTTAATTGAAATGAGTATCACGAAGACTTCGAATTTAGATAAAACTCTCTAAGTTTGTATGAACCTTGAAAGCAAAGGAATGTATTAACTAGTTTTATAAAAGACTTGATTTATTGTAACTAATTGAGCCCTTAAAAACTTTTAAGTTAGACCTTATAGATATTGTTTTGAGATTATTTTGTTATTTTTATAGTATTTTGTTTATAGATTTCATGTTATTTTTGGATTTTTATTTATCTTTCCATTATATTTTAGGATTCCGTAAAGATTAGTTCTTACCCATTTAAAAAGGATGTAAACCTCATTAAGAGGCAAAACTTATTTCATAAATAAAACTACAATTTATGGGTTTTTTTTGTGTTTTAACCCTATTATAGTCAAACTTGTCTTCTTATGCTTGTTACTATACTTTATTGTGTCTTCGCCAACATCAAGAGCTCTCTCCAACCCGAGATGACTAATGCAAGATTATTTTTTAAGAATTTTTTTCGTAGTGTTTTTTTGGTTTGTTTTAAAAAATATTTTTACTTTGTAATTATTTTATTTTATTCATATTTAGTTAAGGAAATCAAATATTGTGCTTTTTAATTTTATTTTTTCTATTTAGTTTAAATATTATCTTCTTTGTATTTGTTTCCTTTCTTGTATTGTTTTCTAATCTTCTGTCATTTGACATCACAATTGTGTCAAGAACATCACAGGATTTATTTATTTATTTCAGTCTTTTTATTTATTTATTCAGAAATGAAAGGACATAAAAAAATTAACGTTGGTGCAATCATTTTAAATTGCTTGCTCGTTTCTTTTCTTTCCAGCACCTTGAATAGACGAAGTCACTAAATTATGGATCTACCATGTTGTCCACAAACATTTTAACCGACTAGACCCACCGTATTTTAGCTCTTTTTTTTAATATAAAAACCTCATTTCTTGAAAATGTATTTTATAAATACAAATGAACAAATAAAATTTTAATTATTTTAAATTCTTATAAAAAATACATATCTTAATTTAAACTAAAATTTTATTATCTAAATTATAATTTCTCTATAATCATGGCTGTCGTATGTAAAGAAAAAGCAAATCCTCGAGAAGGACCTAGGATAACTTTGAACTTTCGTTAAATGATCACCAACATCCCATCAATTTAGTATTATCTTTCCTTTCACTATCAACCCTAATTTTGTAATTCTCCACATTAATCTCGAATTCATTCTCTAACGAATTTTCTTTTTTGAAAAATATATTATTTATTAAAAAGATAAATGATATAGGTCTCCTTTTTTATTCTATGAAGAGCCTCTAATATTCATACCCAGTGATTTAAATATATTTACATTTTACAGCCTGAAAAAAATTCGAATACATAATTATCATTGAGTTGAAACCTATCATCAAAAGGGGGAGAAGAAGAAGCAGCAGCAAATAACGTGAATTTCAAAAAAAGAAAAGCATGTGAAATTTCATTTTCAGCAATAAAAGCGTTTGTAAGCATATGAGCGATTAGTGCCCCAAATCATGGAAATGGAAAATTAATCGAAGCCGTCCACGTAGACTTATTGAGATTGATGTAATTGTACAAGGCAGGCATGATCAGATTTTCGACTAGGGCCCTCCATTTTCTCGGTCCATATCTGCTTTATCCTCGTTTATTTGTAGTGACCTAAGTATCCTTTGCTTTTATTATATAGATTTTATATATATTTATGTTCATATATTTATATATATGACTAAGTCCTATAATACAACTAAAGGACTAAGTCCTAGTTAAGCATGGAGTTTTTTTTTATTAATACAACTCTAGCCAACCTTGTAAAGTCCAAGCTACACACGAATACTTGGTTTAATTATTAACATCATCCCTTAAACTAAATTATTCAACTCGTTCATGCTCGTCATCTTTTAAATTTCAAAAACAAATTAGATTTAATAAATTTTATAAAGATGTCAACAACTTAATCTCCAGACAAACAAAACTCAAATATTATTTCTTGATCTTTTGCCAAACCATGAATGTAATGGTATTTGATGTATTAAATATTTGATTTTTTTAATGCAATTACAAATTTGTTGTCACAAAAAATACTTCTTAACCACATAGCTTGAGTAACACAACTTTCATCTATAATATACTTAACTTTGGCAATAGAAAAAGTAGTCACTTGTTTTTTGATGACAAGAAAAACATATATACAACACAGATGAAAAACATAGCTTGAAGTTCTTTTTCTCTTTTCAATGTCACCATCAATATTTGTATATCCAAAAAGCTTCTCTTTATTCGCACAAAAATAAAGATGTCATCATTTTTGTATATCGTTTTCATATCTCAAGATATACTTTGTTGTTTGGCAAATGAGATTGATATGGATTCTTTCATGGCAGTCAAAATCGAGATTTTGACACGGATCGGAAAGGGCTCCGAAAAATCGGATCGTAAGATCGGATCGTAAAATCGTAGAAAGATCGTACCCGAAATGTCCGTACAAAAATCGAAAAATCGTAAAATCGTGTGAGAAGAAAAATCGTAAAATCGTTTGTAAAATATTTCTGAATACAAAATAGCATAATTATGGACATAAAACTTAATTAGTTTAGGTTCATACATGATGTAAAATAACTTCAAAACACATTACAAAACAATTATGTCAATAGAATTTCATTAGGTAAAAATAAAAATATTTAAAATAAATATTTTAATGATATGCTATATAAATTAAAATCAGTCTTATGTCCGTCATTTTCCTTGTTATTTTTAATATATTTATCAAAAGTATTATTATTGAAAGGATTATCAGTACTAAATTCCTAATACTGGTATCAACAGTCAACATCAATAGTACTAGTAGTAGCTCCAACTCCAACAAATTATTTTGACATCAGGATATGAAAATGATGTAAAACATCAATTTTTTTTAATTTAAAGTAAGAATTAAAAAATTTAAGTATAAATTTTAAAGTTAATATTACTGATTTTCAAGAGTGATTCCATGATATATATATAATTTTTATTTTTTATAAAATCAACACAACAATTTTGTTTTTTTATAATATATATTTTTTATAACTTTTTAATATATATATTAAAAACATTATATATATATATATATATATATATATATATATATATATATAATTTGTCCGATGTGGGACAAATTCATTTGTCCCACATCGGACAACCACAAAGTTCTCTCAATTGAGAGAACTTTAAATACAGCCCGAGAGACTCTCGGCTGTAGAGTGGACAACTTGCATTTGTCCCACATCGCACAAATGCAAGGTTGTCTCAATTCCTCTCCTTTTAAATATAGGGGAGAAGCCGAGAGTTAATAAATCAGTGCAAAATTTGGTTTTAAAATAATATAAAACCTGGATCGTAAAATCGGACCGATCCGGTTCGATTTTACGAGTCAATCCGATTTTGACCGGGTTTGACCGAGTTTGACCGGTTTCGATTTTTCTTTCCGGTCTAACCAGGTTTGCTGAGGTAACTCGCAAACTCGTACGAGTTTGCGAGTTGGCTCGCGAGTTTGACTACCTTGGATTCTTTATAAATCTACTAATCATGTGAGCTTCATACATGATATCATGTCGAATAGTAGTCAAATATCATAGGCTTCCCACTAATCTTTTAAAATTGGTTGAATCAACCAAAGCATCATTGTCATCTTTCATAAGCTTAAATCTTTCTTCCACTAGATTCAAATTGGATTATAAGTGTGAAACCCGAGAATAAAGTATACATAAAGGTAGGAGATTTACAAAAAAAAAAAGTAATTAAAATGTTGTTATACTACAAAATTTATGAAAAGCAAAAAAAAAACAACGGGGTCAAAATAGAATTAAGAAGAGATGCGACTATAAATACCCATCTCTTCTCTCAGTCATGTCCAGCTGAAACAAAAGAAAAAGAGGAGGGAGAATTTCAAATTCATTTCATAAAAAGCAAGAGTAAACACCCAAAAAAATTGTAAACCCATACAAACCTTGGATTTCTAAAGTGGAAGAGCACAATTGGGTGGAGAAGTAACAAGAAGAAAGTGAAGAAATTTGGGAAGAAAGGAGGAAGAGTGGCTGGGTATTTTCAAGGAGAAGAAGGCTAGGATTCTTCCAAAATTGTTAGATTCCATCCAAGTAAGGAGTTCTAATTCCAATTTCTATGAAATTAACTTCAATTTGATTAGAAGTTAATGGTTGTTCTTGAATTGGGAATTAGGGTTTTTAACACAAAATGTTAGGAAAATACATAAATGAGTAGGATTTCATGAATAAAGGGAAGACATGGTTGTTATTGATGAGAAATCAAGGATTGAAGATGAATTGGAGATACTTTCTCTTTTTTTCAAAACAGGGCAGTTTCGTTACCCTGTTTCTTAAGGACATTTGGACCTTAAAAATACATAATTCAGGGAGGGTCCCTTCATAGAAGTTGTAGCTGAGAGTGTTATCTTTCCAACGAGTCCAACCCTATCTAATTTGAAGTTCTAGAACTCCAGATATGGGTAAAACTTTGAGGAGAGGTCAAGCTGTCACCTGTGTTGACAGTTTCGGCCAAGTTGAGAAAATAGCAAAACTTTAACCATGTTAAGGGTAGAAATTGTCCCTTTCCCTTCATAAAATGCGTCTTGATCTTCAGAAAATAAAAGAAGAGAATAAATGGTGATAAAAAAATTGAATTCATGATGTCCATTTGGACTATAAATGAGCTGAAAAATTAAAGGATGATAATGAGGAATATAAGTGAGAAAGAAAAAAATTGGTAAAGGGAAATGAATATTATTATCATTTTTATTTTTGTTGTGTGTGATATGTGGATTAATATAAAAAAAATGGTGGGTATTTGTGGTTTCAGGAAGAACCGCGGGTGAAGGGCAACAACAACAACAGGGTAACGCAAGTCGAACATTCACAGCAGGTAGGTACTTGGTACCTATATTATCTTTATCTAATAATTATTTTCTTACTAGTTATTGAACTATAAGTTATAATTTGGTGCTTATTGATGAGGAAAAGAAAACGGGTAAAGGAAAGGTTAGGGGATGGAAAAAAAAAATATATATATATATATATATGTGTGTGTGTGTGTGTGTGTGTGTGTGTGTGTGTGTGTGTGTGTAGAAAGAAACAGGCTGGTCGATATCGGCATAATGTATAAACTTGATTAACTATTCGATTTCAGAATAGTTAATGATATCGGCAGGTGACGTCGATATCGGCATGATTTATAAATTTAATTAACTATTCGGTTTCAGAATAGTTAATGATATCGGCGGGTGACGTCGATATCGGCATAATGTATAAACTTGATTAACTATTCGATTTCAGAATAGTTAATGATATCGGCAGGTGACGTCGATATCGGCATGATTTATAAACTTGATTAACTATTTGGTTTCAGAATAGTTAATAATATCGGCGGATGACATCGATATCAGCATAATGTATAAACTTGATTAACTATTTGATTTCAGAATAGTTAATGATATCGGTAGGTGACGTCGATATCGGCAAAATTTATAGACTTGATTAGCTTTCTGAGATGAAAGCTAATGATATCAAGAATCCTTAATATCGGCATACTCTAAAACCTCCTAAGGAAACAACGGAACAAAGATTAACTATTTTGGTTTTAAAAAAAAATACATATATATAGTTAATGACACCCACGATTATGTTCGTGTCAATATTTTCATGAAACTGATTAGTTGATTTTAGGACGGGTAACTAGAGACACTATTGGAGGTCATTAGTTTCGACTATAGTCTCTTCGATGTGAAAAAGGGGAAAGAAGCAGTCAAAAGAAATAAATCTTCTTTTATATAACCTTAAAAGGGTGTATATGGTTGTGTTTAGAATCTCATATGATTTAAGTAGATTGATGGATATGTTGTTCAAATTCTTCTGTAAATTGCTAGTATTTACTTAATTGTTTTACTCATATGAAAAATCTATATTTTGCAGGTTCTTCCCATTCTCGTCAGGAATAGATTTTAAGCCTTAATTCCTTTTTGTATAAGATAGGAACTTAGGGAGTTATGGTGAAATTTTGTTATGTAGAAGAACATGTAAATTGTATAGAATAGTATATTTGTAAATTTTGTTCCTGAAATATTAAATGTATCAACCTAAGCTCAGGATATTAGAAAGTACTAGATTATCTTCGAATATTAAACTGTGTTATGTTCGATGTATATGTATATATGTATCTATATGTGAAAACTCCGTGTGCGAATTGGCTCTTTTAATTTTTATCTTGTGTGTGTGATGTAAGATGGAGTTTGGGAATGAATATGGTCCTGAGCATATTCTGGAATGAATTATGCAGTTGATTGTATTAAAAATGGATGTGATTGTGGATGAGATGTGATTCAAATTGTGTGCAGGTTGTGTTATGGATAACTTGGGATCTCCCGATATAGGGGAGACTCTACCAAAATTTTGTTAGAAATTTCGGCGAGAGAAAAAAAAAATTCTCATGCTTCATCTACCCTTTTTATAGGGGGGAAGATTTAAAAAATTAAATAAATAAGAGAAAAAAATTTAGGGTTGTTTCAGTAAGATTCCATCTTAAATTTCTTTCGAACATCATTGACATACTTTTTTAGTGAAATAAATGTGCAATCCCTTGCTTGTGTAACCTCAATACCAAGAAATTAAGACATCATACTCATATATGTTATACTCATATATGTCATCTCATATTAACCAATTATGGCTTCCTTCAACTTTATCATCAACCATTACGTTGTTACTAATAAAAACTAAATCATCCATGTACGAAATATCTCCACTTGAAGTAGTTTTCATACATAAATTAAGTCAATTAGGAAACTAACAAAAATCATTATCAAGAAAATGAAAATCAATAAAAGTATACGAGGCTCTAGAAGCTTGTTTTAAACCATAAAAGTTATTATTCAATTTATAAGCTTTATTCTCTTTTTTGAGGTTGATCATTCTAAACTATCATAAAAGGTAAATTTGTTATACTAGAGAGAACCTTTTCCAAGAAGGTTGTGAAATCACACTAGGGAAACTCTTTTCAGTAGATTGTGCAATCGCATTAAAAGAAACCCTTCTAAGGAGATGATGCAATCACATTATGAAAAAAAAATAAAAAAAAAAGATTATACAATTGGGTAAAGAGAAGCCCCTTTTAAGAAGGTTTGCAATCACACAAAGGAAAAAATCTTTCAATGAGGTTGTGTAGGAGTCCAAAAGCCCCATTGAAGATATATATATATATGAAAACTATTTTAAGCGACAATTAGTTTAATTTGAAAATAAACTTACTTCTTATCAAAGATAATATATCATGAGGTGATTTGTTGAACTCTAGAGAGCACTTTAATCCATCTCTTGGAGAATGGTGTTATTGCACTAGGGATACCCTTGATAAATGCATTCCAAAGACTGAGATGTCATGGGTGCTAAGACTTATAGGGGTAATAAGGTATGATTCTGCTCCTACATAGCCAACACAATGTGAGTATGGAATTTTTCTTAGTTGAAGAGTTGTCAAAGTTTAAATAGATATAATTGTTTGTCATATAAGGAGGTTCGTCACATGTTCTATTCCAAAGACATTGACTAGTCATTAGCATAGCCGTAAAACATCTTCGTTTAGATATTTTCTATTGTGTTAAGGTTTCTCCTGCTATAAAAAAATCTTTTGAGAAATAGGAATGAATTGGTTTTTTTCCCAGTTCCTACAAACAACTTTACTGATAATGAATTAAAAAAATCCAAGTAGCTTGGGGGCAATACTTATGTCTTGGATAATAAGTTAATCTTTTAATTCTGGCAATCTAATTCATTTTCCCTAGCTAAGGTGGTTTGGAGGCAAGTGTATAATACCTGCAAAAATCTCCCTTTAGTGAATTTATATTTTTTTTTGATAATTAAGTCGATGACTGATGCTATCCTAAAAAATTCAAGGACCATAGGTAAGGCTTATATCTTAGATGATCAGTTAATCTCTTTATTTTAGAAATTTAATCCATTCTCCCAAGACAATATAGCTGGAGGTGAATGCTTGGTACCTTTAAAAGGTTCTCTTTGGTGAATTTGAGAACTATTTGATAATGAAGTCAATGACTAATGATGTTCTAAAAACCCAAACAGTTTGGGGTAAGGTTTATGTCTTGGATAATAGATTTTATTTTTGAAAATTTGACTCATTCTCCCTTGTCAAGGTAGTAAGAGTCAAGTGTCTGATACCTATAAAAGGTCTCATTTGATGATTTTAAGGAGTCTCCCATGAATAAGATGGTGATTTCTTGAGAGAAATGCAATAATATTATAAAAAATACTCTAAAAAATAATATAGCAAATAATAGAGATTTTGAATCCTTTGTTTAAAAGATTCATGTCTTATTTATAACTCATAAGTTTTATTTTATAAATAAAGAGGGGGAGGCTAAATTACAATATTTTTATGATATTATTGAAGAATAAAAATATCCCTGAAATATGTATTATTATTGCTGGGAAATATCACTCATATAAGTATTAATATATACGGGAATATGTTAGGCTTTTAAAAGACTTTTGCACAATATTAACATTGAAAAATGATGAGTTTTTAAAGGATTTTTATACGCATAAGGGTGTATGAAGAGTAAGATCCAAAATATTGTTATGCCCATGGGGTTGGGTCATGCCCTTGGTTGAACCAAAAAAGGCTATGTTGTTCTCTTAGATAAGCCTAATGAAGGATGGATCATTCTCTTGGCTAAACCTAATGGAGATTTTTTGAGATCTTAGATTTAGGTTCATCAACTTTATTTGTATATACTAAAAAATTTAAGGTTCTATATTTTTTTTTCTTCTTCTCAAACATTTCTATTTAAACAATCAATAATTGTTGTAGTTTAATAATAGGCTTGCCACATCACACAAATTTGATAGTTGTCACATGAAAGTGTTTTCCTGAAAATAACATGCAATAAAAAATAATTTGATAAAATAGCATAATTAAAAAAATAGAACATTTAATAAATTATGTTATTGAGATTAAGGTACTATATAGATTATTTCTTTCATATATAAATAATTTAAAATTTTAAATAATTTTTATCATCTACCATAATTGATTTACTGGTGTAATTGTATTCTAAATGATATCCCATTAAAAACAATTGATTTACTTACATAATTTTATTTCCAAAATTTTATTAATAATTATTAAATTAAGATATCCTCCCAAAATTTAAATTGACCATGACTAACTAACTTATTATACTAGGAATCCTATTAAAATTTTAATTGAATACAACTAACCCAGTTAATTGATAATGATCATAATTATCAGTTAACATGCTCAGTTAATTTGACTACAATTAATTTTTTTATTGATAATTATTATAATCATTAACCAATATAATAAACTAGCGATTGAAATTTAAAGAGAATAGTATTGTGAATAAAAAAATAATGTCAATAAATTAGTTGTTTTGATTCGAAGAGGAGAAATGTGTATGTGTGTATATATATATATATATATATATTCATTTGATCACCATAAATTTATTTATAATTATCAAAATAACGAATTTACTCACTTTATTTTTTTCTTGCATGTGAAAAAGAAAATCCCGACAAGTGTGGATGAATAAACATAGTGTTGTAAGGTCATTTCCTTAAGGACGATATTGTCTAATGAAAAGAACTAGAAGTTTCTCTGTAAAGAGATTGGATGAGTGATGCATATCCTACTCATGGCAATATTTTTTATTTAAAAAAATGGGTCCTTAAGAAACAAAGTAAAGTGAAATTGGGACCCAATAACATATAAAAGCAAAGAAAACAGGGTTGAATTGGATTTTTCAGGGGAATCGAGGAAGCCTAAATTTTATTTTAAATTAATTTTTTTAGATTAATTTTATGGGTTAACTTTAAAAATAATTTTTAAAAACTAAAATTATCATTTAATAAATTTCTAAACAAAAATTAATTAAAAAAGTACCTTCAATTATTCTTCCAAACATTAAGAAAGTGTTTTCAAATTGCTTATATTGTCTGCCCTTTCCCATCCCTCTTTTTTTTTTACTCTCTTTTTTCCATCCTAAACCCAATTTTTTTTTTTTTTTTAAATCAGACATCACCGACTCCAAACATCACATTGCAACTACAAAACGATCCAAAAATGACGTTGTACTTGAAGCTTCAATAGTTTCGTCGATGTCTCCATATATAAATTGGTCTCAAAGTTGAATCCAGTACATATTTTATGATTTTATTTTGAGCAAGTTGGATTTTTTTTTATTTTCCAATTTTTGCACCAATTAAGTCAACGTATATTGAAGTCCTGGTACGGAAAGCTTGTGCACTTTTTATAATACTCACGTTGCGTAATGCTGGATTGAGTCAGGATTACATTCATCTTTTAACCACTCGTCTTTCTTGCGTGGATTTGTTCCTTCCTTTCATATGAATGTTTCTTCAGGTATGTGATCTGCGACTTGATTTGCCCTAGCCGTGGATTCATGTTGGATGGAGTCAACATTCCATGCATCTCGATTTTCACAAGTAATTTGTTTTTAACAAACAAATTATGCTCTTGTTCTTATGATAATAAGATAATGATGAGTGAGTCCAGGAAGAAATTCTGTCATCTGATGAATTGGTCTCAAGTCGCGTGTTGAAAGTCCATTTGCTGTGAAGTTTATCAAAGCACAATCACCAAGTTGTTATTGTTTTTTTTTAATTATTATTAACAAAGTTGTATAAATTAGTTTACATGCATCTCAATTAATTTTATGATTTGAAGTTAATAATCACTTCAATTAATCTCATGAATATATAAGTTTAAGTGTACAGTGTTTTTGCCTTTTTTGTATCTTGTTATTTCTAATTCAGTGGAAGAATCTATGATGAAAGTAATGTTTTAATATTAAATAAAAGTTCATATGAAGCATCAAACATATGGTTTACACTTGCAATTTCTACCGACAAAGCATTATATGAAATTTTGTTCATCTCTCACTCCTTTTATATACATGCATACGTACGTATGGACATACATACGTATGTACATAGATATTTTTATTGGTTGCATGCCCCGACACATGACTAGTTAATTATAAATGACATTACTTATATATATAAAACAATAAACACGTGTGACATAAATTAAACAATAACAATCATCTAGTAATTGATGCAGTGATAAGAGCTTGAGATTAAAGAGTTGCTCTTCATATGGTCTCAGATTCGAGTCATGTTGTTACTAATATGATGTTTATTAGAAGTTTACTTGATCATTAACTTAAGAGCCCATTATATTAGTCAAAGCACACACAAGCTGATCCGAACACCGACATTAATAAAAAAAGTTAGGAGAATTATCTCATGTATTTAAGGCGGGATATGATTTATATTATTCTTTAACACACTATCTCAAATGAAAGATTTTTAGACTTGAAACTTGCAAACAAGTCTACACTATCTAGTGTTTAATTTTTATCAAATAAAATGAAAGTTGGAGATTCAAACTCGTAACCGCTGAGTTCACAAGAGTCTCATACTATATCAAATAATAATCTCATTTAAAATCTTAAATTATAAGATAAGATTTCATAATATAATTTCAGTAAGTTGTGACCCAATTATTACTTAAAAGCAAAATAAAACGAACATAATACTATGCTATGATATTGCTCATGAAAATAATAATCAAATTCATTCAACAAAATGATGATTTCTTGAATTGTCATATCACTGTAAATTAAAGGTTAATTAGAAGAGAGGAAACTAATAAAACAACATTAGGAAGATATATCATATTAATAATAATTATAATAAAAATAATAATGGGAAAATATTACATACGGGATTCTTGCTTTAAAAATATCCAAAACAAAAACTCCCAGCTACTAACTACAACTTGATAATTTGGTTTTAAAATAGAGAGTAACTGGTTGTATATTGGAAAACTCATCAGATTAGTTGCAAGCTAGCCTGTACATCATCATTATAACAAAATAAAATTGATTTTTTTTTGTGGGAAGAACAGTAGCCCTAAACACTATGTGGTGTAGGCAGTAGGCACAGCTCTCAAGCCCACAAATTACGATGGATTCAATGAACTGGGGAGGTCAGCATTATATACTGTTTTTTGACCATGAGAAAGACAATAGAGATCATATAAATAATAATACAGCGTGAATATATAATATTTTTTATATTTAATAATAAAAGAAAAATGCGATTTACTATTTTAAATGCACTTAGTTTTAAAGATAATGTGGGCTCAAATATTATAGTAATATCATTAAAACTATTCCCCCCCATAACCTACTACAAACTACATCCAAAATAGTTGCAAAAATTCATGCTTGAGGAGTCTTATCACATGGTGCTGCTACCCATATTTTTATATGTTAATATTAGTAATTAATTTTAAAAAATAAAAAAATTATTATTTGAATATATTTCTAAATAAAAAACACTTTAAAAAATAATATAAATACTCTTAAACAGT
Organism: Salix udensis; assembly: GCA_029204005.1. Taxonomy (NCBI): domain Eukaryota; kingdom Viridiplantae; phylum Streptophyta; class Magnoliopsida; order Malpighiales; family Salicaceae; genus Salix; species Salix udensis. Next base: position 12,131,206 of record CM055029.1, read on the forward strand.
CAACGTAAGAGAGTAGATGGGGGCGATGTATCTAGTTTTACTTTATAAAAATCATGGATTTTTCAACCTTAAGAATATTTTTATTTATGAATTTCAGAGCTCAGTAATTAATTACTCATATTGATCTACAAAGAGAGAAAGAGCACGCAACTACCACTCCTGCAAATTGATTTTTTGAAATAGGTGGTGCGGCCAGTGGCCGATAAAGGGGGTGGGGATATATATATAGAGAGAGAGTTCAAAAATTTTAAATTAAGATGATTTTTTATATAGTATTTAAAACCTATTTTAATTTAAAAAAAAAAAAAAAAACTCTCACTATTAAAAATAACATAAAGTTATTGACAATATGGAAAACACTAAAAAACCAATAGGATGAAAAGTTTTGGTGCAGTTTTGTTTTGTCATCTGAAACTTATGTGTAAATATATAAAAACAAAGAGTTGAAAGTTGTATTTATTTTAAAAATGCATTTTTGTTATGTCATATAATTTATTTATTTTTTTGTGAACACATTTGACATGCTTATTTTTTTATATGATAATTATTAATTATATTATATTGTAATGGGGGTATGGATAAATATAAATCTTTATTAATTTAAACAATAAAATTTTTAAGGCAAACTTAAAAAAATATCAACCACATTGTTTCAACTTTATCATTAAATAAACTTTACCTTTCAAAAATCTTAATCTTTTTATTCATATTTTGTAAGAAACTCAATGTCTTTCGCTGACTAATTTTACAATAATTTCTTTTAAAATAATATTTGATATAAAGTATTTTTTAAGTACCAAAACAAGATTTCTATAACAATTTATTTATTTATTTATGAAAGGTGTATTTAAACTTTGCCTTGATATTTATTGCAAACCCCACAAAAGAAAAAAGTCCACAATAGTTGTGGAAATCGCACAAAATTCCCTGTCGTATTTGGAGGCTGAAAGAAATAAATTCGACTCCCCTCGCTAGTTGCCGTATGACATAAAACTTATTAGGAAGTGGGGTTTGGATGGATTTTGAAAATGATTTTCTTTTTGTTAAAAAATGTATTAAAATAAAATAAAATTATTTTAATATCATAAAAATAATTTAAAAACACTAATTTTTTTTTTTAAAAAAATACTTTTAAAATAGCCAACAGACATTGTTGTTGAGTAACAAAACACTTGTGTTTTTTCTTCTCCTCACTTTAGTTTTTCGATGACAATGACGGGAATGCTCACAAATTTTCCAAATGCCATAGCCCACAGAGAAGAGCACACTATGACAAGGTTTCAGAGAGGAGAATTCCAGCTCCAGTTGGTCAAAGACTTTGCTGATATTTCGGGTGCTTGGTCTCCAAAAAAACAAGAGCTACCTAACCCATCTTCTGAACATCAAACCTAACATTGACTTTGGTCGCAAAATATATTTAAGTTAGATGGGAATTTGTCAAACAAAGGATACTTTAAAGTAGCTGATAAAAAAAAACAGCAGCAGACTGTACACAATCTCCATCCGTATCTTGCAGTGGAAAGGCTTCCTTTGGTGGGATAAGTATGGCAGGCATTATTATTTAGGATTGCTGTAGGTTTTAGCATAAAAAACTATAAACTGCACTGCTGGTCAAAAAATATCTTCAGAAATCCACACTGTAACAATCTCAGAAGTTTGACCTTACAATCTGTGGATTTTGACTTTCAACTAATTTTTGAACTTCTATCTAACAGTCTTCTTTTCCCGCTTCATCAAGTATGAGGTGCATATCTGGAATGTATTGGGTATAGTTTTCAACTCATGGCACATAAAGATTGGGTATTTATTCATCCAAGAGCTTATCAGTCCAAGCAGGGTGAGGTAACAATAATCGAACTATTATTATAGATGCCCACTTTCAACTTGTGGAAGTTCATCTAGGTCTAACAGTCATACAACTTAGGGTTATTCCAAGCAGGGTGAGATAACACTAATCGAACTATTATTATAGATGCCCACTTTCAACTTGTGGAAGTTCATCTAGGTCTAACAGTCATACAACTTAGGGTTATTCCAAGCAGGGTGAGATAACACTAATCGAACTATTATTATAGATGCCCACTTTCAACTTGTGGAAGTTCATCTAGGTCTAACAATCATACAACTTAGGGTTCATTTGTTTATGAGCAGCGCACCTTATAAAAAACATGTAAAACATGTTTTTTATGAGATGTGCCGCGCGACCCCCTCGTAAACAAACACACTTTGCGACCGCAGTCTAGTAGGAGGACCTGTATAAACAGGCTTGTATAAACATTAGCAACGAGCAAAACTTTCATCTTACTCGGTAAGCTTGCAAAACAGACATATATAAATATTGGATTTTCTCAATTGGAAACAGTCATGGAGTGATGCAAGAGCGCTTTGCTCTGCATTGAAATATATGTTCAAATGTGCAAAATGTCTGTCAGCTCTAAATCACCGCGGTAGAGATACCGCTGATGATACAATGAAACTTTCTAAATGAATAAAGTTGTGAGGAGCTAATTATCATTATACAAAACCTGGATGAGCAGCTTCTATGCCCAAGATGATGACTCGAAGTTGCTTCACTCTGACAGCGTAGAGTATAAAAACACTGTCTCGGCGATGGTTATAGTATATACACACAGGAAAGGATCAGCAAAAGTGACATAAACTGAGTTACTTGCCCTGAAATAGGTTCAAAATTTCAAGAACATCAAATAAAAGTGAGCTGAGCAAAAAGGATCCTGAATTCTGTTCATATTTAAATTTAAGCTCAAAACTTACAAGGGAAAATCATTGAAATCAATGTGGCTAGAAAATTGTTTCATGTCAACTTGGCACCAACAATCTAATCTGTCATAACCCAATTGTTTTCTTTATATTTCATAACATTTCCCAAAAAAAAATATTTTTAATGTATTTATGTTATTTTTGGTATTTTCAACATCTTTTCAAAAGAACTCAAAATTCAAAAACTTGTTTTCAATGTGTTAAGTTATTAAGGCACCAATTTGAAAATCATTGATTAGTTTTTCAGATCAAGTCTATGTTGATGTACCTTTTTAAAAAATTCAAAGTACAAAAAAAATATAATAAGAAAAAGAATAAAAATAGACATGAGAATAAAAAATGTAAATGAAGAAAATGAGGACCAAAGATGATTTAAGTTGCTTGAGGACCAAACAATTGAGTGAAAAAAAAACGATTATTTTGCCTCTAAATAGTGAAAGAATCTCACAAGGAGGTAATTTTAGTTAGAGCATGAGGGGAAAAAAGAAGAAAAGCCACTTACAATCACATTCTCTCCCAAAATTATCCAAAAAAACAAATAAAACAAACCACTAACTCATGACCTTCTCTCCAACTCACACAAACAAACACGCATAAAAAAAAACTAGACCTATCTTTTTCAACCAAGTCGCCACCATCACTAAAAAAAGTCATTATTTAGTCTAGGACCTTTAATACAAAAGGATTCAAAAACCAAAACAACATCATCTCTTTAAAAACCAAAGAAGTTAACAAAAAAATATCAGCCTTCTTCAAAGAAAGAACATAGTGTTCAAAATATCATAGCTCTTCTTCTTCAAGTAAAAATCATTAGGCACCATAAGACTCACTTTCATTGTTCAACAACACAAAACTTCATCCCTCTTTTTAAATTAAGATAATTAACCCTCACTCACTAGCCAACACCAATAGCCATTATAGTTAGATTATCCACCTTCAAATCCCACATCATTTTCAGTCACTAGCAACTCAATAGTTAACCTGCAATCAACACTAACCAGTCATGCTGACAGCAGCAATAGCTCTTTCAACTAATTCCACTCCAGCTAACATCAAGAGTTTTGGTTGACCATCTAGTCTCTTCCACGTGGTGACATTAGCAACTACAACTTGTGAAGAGAACTATAAAGAAAGGAAAATTCAGTAGAAAGAAAAATAAAAGAATTTCAACTCATCCAAACCCCTTTCTTTGAAAGACATAAAACTCATTGCCAATAACTCTCATGATGGTAGCTCCTCTAACCCACCACTTCTTTTCTCATCAAGTGTTGGTTGACCTCCACAACAATTGTTTCTCTCCTCAAAACTGAATTAGTTTAAACCATCGATTAAATCATCACTAGCTTAGATCAACGACAATCTTAACCACCAACGCAACAACAAACTATAATGGCTTTAGACTAGTAAGGAAAGAGAGAAAAAGAAGAAATTAACTTTTACTGCATTGTGTGTGTTCTTTTTTCTTTGCTTTATAGGTAACAACAAACATATCTCCAACACAATAAGAAAATTAAGAAATTGATCCAAATCCACTTACTTTTTGCTTAACCTATGGCAGCGCATGAACCCACGTGTCAACTGTGGTCGCATAGAACCCATGCGCAGTCACTAGAGAAACAATTGATTAAAATATTTCATCCAAATTTAATTTCTTGTTGCATTAGTGGTTAAGGTTGTCATTGATCTAGGTCAATGGTGATTTAATGAATGATTTTGTGGATGGTTTAAACTGATTCAGTTTCAAGGCGAGAGAAACAAATGTTATGAAAGCCAATCAACGATTGATTGGAGTAATTGTCATGATTGTCATGGGTTGGAGCTACCACTATGGGAATTGTTGGCAATGGATGCATGTCTGCTAGAGAAAAGAGTTTGGATGGGTTGAGTTTTTTGCTTCTTTCTCTATGGTGTACTTTTTTTTTACATTTAGTTATCTCTATTGGTTATAACTATTATTGTCACTATGTTAGAGAGAGTAAATGGTACTATTGGTGTTGGCTAGAGTAGAATGAGTTGAAAGAACGATTGGTATTGTCAGCATTGCTAGTCAGTGTTGATTGCAAGTTAGCTATAGGGTTGTTAATGGTTGATAGTTGCGTGAGAGTTAAAGATGAACAGTCTTCCCACAATGGTTGGAGGTATTTACTAGTGAGTGAGGGTTAATTATTTTTGTTCAAAAAGGGGGATGAAGCTTTGAGCTGATGATTTTTTATTGGAAACAAAATGTTGTGTTCTTAGCACTCTTCTTTCTTAAAAAAGAGGAGAATTTTTTTACTTTTTTGTTTTATTTATGAATCACGTGTATTGAAAGACTTGGAGACTAAAAAGCAACACCTCTCTTTTATATGAGGGTGGCTTCTTGGTTGAAAAAGATGTATAGGTTCTTTAGGTGTTAGTCTCAATGAGTTAAGAGAGAAAATCATGAGTTTATGGCTCATGTTTTTAATTTGTACTCTTTTTGTGATTCTAGGAGAGAGTTATTGTGAGTGGCTTTTTTTTTCTAATGCTATAACTAATTTCTCCACTCTTTCTTGTGAAATACTTTCATTATTCATATACAAAATAATTGTTTTTTCCCTCTCAATTGCTTAGTCCCCAACAACTTAAATCTTCTTTTTTCTTTGCACTTTTGGTTCCCTTCATTTTTTACTATTTATATTTTTTTGTATTTTTGATTTTTTTTTAAAAGACATAGTCAACATTGACACGATAAGAAAAGTTAATCAATGATTTTAAAATTAATGTACTAATAGTTGAACACATTGAAAATAAATAAAAAATTATTTTGATTTTTTTTTAAAAATGCTAAAAATAACACAAATACATCAAAAATATTTCTTTTACAATTTTTATTGTTTTTCTCTATTTTGGATTTTTTTTGAATTATTTTTGAAAAACTAGGGTAAAAAAATTGGGTTATAAATGACTGACACCAGAACTGTCACGGGAATTGATATTTGATTATGTATTAATTAGGAAATAAATTACAAATTGTAAATAGTAGTGTTTCAGTTGAACACTTGTTCTTTCAATCTTAGCCCGAAAGTATAGGAAGAGCATATAAATCTATTTACATTCTATTTAATGGAGAAGACACCTGAGAGGGAGGACATTCAGTTCCTAAAATATTGACAAGAACTACTTTTTAGAAAAACCAAATAATTAATAATTCCTGATAACCGATTGCAGTAATCTCACATCATCTATCAGGAAACTAATCAAGTGCAATTTGACTTCAAGAAGGTAACTGTCAACATTTTCTTTCTCTACAATCTATGTTTCACCAAACATATTCTAATACCTTTATGTTTGCATCAAAAAATCTACTGCAGCCACATTATAATTTTATGAAAACTAATTTTTACTCCAAGAGTTTGTTCAGTTGCCTGAAGTCATGTTAGAAAATCAAAATTAAAAGAGATCCTAACAAGGAAAAATAATAACGGTGGAGAAGGCCTTACCCTCACAAGATTATATAAATCATGTTGCATCTGAATATCACGACTGTTCAGAAGGCTTCAGAGATTCGAAGAATCCCAGCTAGCATAAACAGCTCCAATGAGCTTCTCATGCAAGATTGTCCCAGAGCAAGCAACTATCCCCCGATCAAGACCTTCTAAGTACAAACCCCTTGAGAAGTCCAGGGGGTGGCCTCCAGCATCAGTTACCACACCACCAGCCTCTTCTACAATAATAACCCCAGCAGCATGATCCCAGATCTTCTCTTTGTACCCTGACTGAGCAAATTTCATAAAGATCTCAGCATCACCTCGAGCTATGGCTGCATACTTCACCATGCTATGGACACGCAAGGGCTGTTTTCTGTCATTAAGAGTGTGAAAGGAATATATCAAAATCAAAACAGAACAGGAGCCCTGCTAATCATAGAACCCACCCACATGGACGTGAATGCATTCAAGTAGGCAGGGCTCTTGCTCTAAAAACTTTGCAATGAACTAAAAAGGAAAAGTAACTGAAAAATCAAATAAATGAATTAAAAGGAGAAAAAAGGAGAGGAGATGCATTCTTTCCACTAATAAAAGCTTTAGCATGATATGAGATAAATCATGCTTGACTGTATGCATAAAGCATTTGTTTTGGCAATTCAAAATAATACAAGGTAACTTAACTATAATTGCTACTTTGAGGCAGTTAATTCCGTCTGTCCTCTAATATCTTAAGACCAGGAGCTTAGACAACTTAGAACACCATGTTTTTTCCACAACCTTGCTAAAATTTTCAAAACATTCATCAGGTTCACAGCCATTGTTACCGAACTACTATATGAACATTCAACCATTAAACTATAGAAGTTATTTTAAGATATAGTCTACCACTTGTCTACCCCCTTGTACTAATGCTTTCAGTGAGAAATCCTTCTGAAATTCATCAAGGAACTAAAAGAAAGAAACTTTACTACCATGCCTCTCCAATTGTGCGTCAAAGAAGAAATAAGTCGTTTAAACCTCTAGCCCTTCAAAACTTCATGTTTTTCATTTCTTAGTCATTCGAAGTTAACATCTGTCAGGCAGTCAATTTCAACCATGCAGTGGGAAGAATAGTTTAAACTCTAAACATGTAGGGAAAAGTAAAAGAAATACAACACACTTAAACCCCATGCTGTGAGCAACTCCAGCAGAGAAGGAATGGTTTGTGTTGGCTCTCTCCACTGGTTCACAGAAGGTTGCCAGTGCTGGATCATCAATTGAAGAAACTTGAACTCTTTGTGCAGAGTTTGACCAAGTATGTTTCTTATTTCCGTGTATTAATGGTTGCATCCATGCCTCACCACTGCCTCTCTGTGCATACATCACGCATCCTTTTTCCCATGTCTCAGAAGAATCAGACATTTTTGGCATGGTCTGAGAGTGATGATGACTTAGCCATTCTTTCTTCCTAGGGTAATTAGGGCACCCGAGCACTCCAATCACAATTTTTCCCTCCTCTATCAATGCAAGAGCAACAGCATATTGGTCCCCACGCACAAATCCTAACGTTCCATCGACAGGATCGAGTACCCAATGTCTTCCTTTGCGTCCCCCGGTTGAGTTGCATTGGCTTATGGCCTCAAGAATTTGTGAGGTTCCAAGAGCTTTCTTGGGACTCTGAAGACCATATTTTGGTGCTTCAGCTAAGCATTCATTCACAGTGTTCACAACAGCTGTCAGCAAACCTACTGAATCAGACTTTGAGAGAGTTTGAACATCTTCTTCAGCAACTATGGACACCTTTTGATTGCTTAAAGATTCCGACAGCATCCAGCTAACTGTTGCTTGAACACTCCAATCTGCTCAAGCAGTGACATCAAGAGAATTAGCCGATTAGTATATGGTAAAATATACAAAAAGAAAACAAAATGACATGGGAAGATAACACATTGGAGATTATTAAATGATCAATCCTATTTGGTACACATTGCCAAATAAACAATAACTCTCTCTGTTAGTTTTTATTATTATTGTTTGGTTGGTTGGTTGGTTGGTTGTTTGGTTAAAGAAACATGTTTCAAGCATTTAGCCCACTGCTTGAAAACATAAGATTTTCCCAGCGAGAACCCAACAATTAACCAATTCCAAATAGCATCCTAAGACTTTCTAATTCTTAGAAGCACCGAATATGGACGTGGTAGTACTAGTAACTACGCCATTAATTAACCCTGATCTTGTTCACCAGGAGTACAAAACATTCTTTGTTTTGAAACGGGTAAAAAGCAGAACTTTAAACAAGTTAATATTTCCAACACAAAATTAAAGCGCACACACAAACACAAAATAATGAATTGCATTTCACACAAAATATCATAGTATGAATATTTCCAATCACTCAGAATTCGATAATTCCAACGCTAACTTTTCCCAATCCCACTCTCTCTCTCAGCAATCAAAACAAACTATTACCAACACCACATTACAAATGCAGATCACCTAATTAAGCCAAAAACCTCATTCAAAGCACATCCATTAAAAACTATACAAAAAGCAAACGAAAAATAAAATAAAAATTAAAGTACCTGCAACAGTAACAAGAGAATCATCATCTTTAGACACAACATGATCATTACTGGTCGAAGAAACCAAGCCCTCTTGAACTCGCTGGCAAAGAGAGCAAGCCATGTGAACAACTCGAACAGCCACATCCAATTCCTTAGCGTAATTGTTCTCTCCCATGTTTATTTTTATAATCTATCACCAATGTTACCAGATGCAGAGTTCTACCTGCCAACCTCAGAATCTGTCCTAAAATTCATCAAAAAACAAAATTCACGTTCTAAGCGCGTGGCATTTTGAAAGCCACATACTTTTGTTTGCTTTTTGGTGTCTGTCGGTCATTTGGTTTTTGCGTACCTTGGGGTTTTCTTTTCCAGTTTATAAGAAGAAGATGAAACTATGTGGGTTCGACTTTCGAGGCTACACCTGGAGCGGAATCCATACATCTGAAAAGTAATATTCCTCTTCCAAAAAAATAAAATATATGTATAATTCCGCACATGGAGTTTTAGGAAGAGTATGCTGTCCTGTCGGATTTTCATCAAAAAAAAATTGGATTATATGTGACCCATTCACTTTAGATTATTTTTTATTTTATGTATATAGGTTAAATAATTAAAATTTTGGTTGTATTAATTTTATGTTTTTATAAGATAAACTAGTCTTCATTCGAATTTATATCTACAAGATAGATCTCAAACTATTTGTTACCGCATAGTGACTTTTAAGAGCTAGATTTTCATCACTTGCATTTTTGTGTGTGGTTGTAGCCACTATGTTCACCTTACAAATAGGTGATTCATGGAGATTAATTGTTTATTGTGAACAACCACTAATGTAAACCCGTGTTAAAATACATAATTTCTAACTAAAAAATAATTAAGAAAATGATGAGGAATTTTGGGAGAAATTGAAAATATTATTAGATTGTTGGTTTTGATATTTCAATGATGTTGAAAATGTTTCTGATTGATTGTGAATGATGGAATATGGATTACTAAAAAATTATGTATTGTTGTTACATGCAATGTTGTAAAATCCATTCCGGGTACCGTTCCGGTTTTTTGTTTGGAACAGAACGTTCCGGTTTCGGTGCATTCCGGCGTTCCGTTCCGATTTTGTACTGTTCATATAAATTAATTATATATATATATATATATATATGAAAACAAATATTTTTTAACAAATATAATTAAAATTCAAGATAAATTAACTTTAAATTATACAATACAAACACAAAATCAAACAAACATAATCTCAAAATTAGAAACATCTCTAAAATTCCAACAATAAAATTATTTTTTAAAAAATAAAAAATAAAGAATGAATTTAATTATAATTAAAAGATCCAAAATATTTGAAATTTAAGCTACTTATTGTATGTTTTTCAAGTAATTCTATGTTTTTTTATGGTTGTTGTATTTGAAATTAATTAATGTTACTTATTGTTTTTTAATGTTAGAAAAACTTAAAAAAACAAAATGAACACATTAAGAAATAATCAATAAGTTCAAACATAATTAATTAAAATACATTCCATTACAAATAATTCAATCAAATTAATTACAAATTAATACCCCTATTTTTTATGTTAACTATTATTATAGTAATTAATAATTAATTAATATAATAATTAATTATTATTATATAATAATTAGTATAAAAACCAATAATTACTATAAAAACTACCCCACCCGTTTGTCCCCTTCATTTGAATAAACAAAACCCTGCCCATCCCTTCTTCTTCTCTAGCCACCGCCAACAAAACCACCCCAAAAGAAAACATATCTGTGCTAGAGGAAACTATTCCTTGATGAGCCTCAGGGGCCACGTATCCATGGCTCCAAGATGCAGGGTTGGTTGAATTGAAGTCTGGCTCCTTGGTATCATCTTCAACGCACCCTGCCATGCCGAAATTTCCTATCTTCGCGTTGAATTCTTCATCGAGGAAGATGTTCCAGCTCTTGATGTTTCTATGAACATAGCTAGGGTGCATGATATGTTAACTTTTATGATTTTAATTTTTTATTTTTACTAATATATAATTTATGGGTTGAGTTTTTCTTTTTTGTTTTTGATTTTTTTTTTATTTTGAACCCAGAATGGAACGCCCGATACGAACCGGGCGTTCGTACGAATCCAGCCGGAATTGCCGAATCTGGCCGGGATTTTTACCGGGACAAAAACGTCGTCGTTTTGTCCCAGATTTTGAAGTGGAACGGGCCGTTCCGGCCAGAACGGAACGAGATTCACAACTATGGTTACATGTGGGAATTATGAAAGTTCAAAAATGGAACTAATTCATATCGATTTTAATATTTTAATGGTTCTAGGGAATGCTTGAGATTGATTTGGAACTTGATAATATGGAGTAAATGAGGTAAAATAGGTTATGATGATACATATGAAGAATTTTTTTTCAAAAAGTGGTAGAATTATGCAAGTTTTGATGTTTTAAATGATAATATACATAAATTTGATTAGTATGAGGATCGTTGTATGTTTAAATCATGATGATAATTCATATGAAATAAATTGGTGATATAGGTTATGTTTGTCAAACTGTGGGAAAATGGGAAAATGAGAATTGATATACTTGTTTAAGTCGAGTGTTTAAATAATAATGTATGCTTATAAATTTATTAAGGGCTTGTAATCTAAATGCTTATGTGTATATGTTGTATCTTGGTTGGTGAATGGAAAAATAAAAAAGTATATGATGGATGCAAAATGATAGTGATGAAAGTGAAATTGTATGTTAAATGTAAATTTGATATATAGGAATATATAAAAATGTGTTTGGGATATAAATTAGTAGTGTGATAATAATAATAATAATAATAATAATAATAATAATAATAATAATAATAATAATAATGTGTTTGAATAAGTATGCATAATGGTTGAAATGATTTATCATGCTAATTGAAAATGTTTTCTTGAAAATCAAAATGGACATCCAACATCTAACGAATAGTTATGGGAACACACACACTACTAGAGTGTCTAGAAGGTATCCATCACCTTATCTTTTATTTTAAAATATGTTCTTCTAAGAAATTCTTCTTTGTATGTGAATTGAGTTTTGGAAATGGATTACAAAGAGAAATTATGTTAAAAAGATTAGGTAATTGTTTGGATGGATACTAAGCTTTTATATATGTTAAAGTAGGTTGTTTAGATATAGACTAACTAAATATGTACTTAATTTGGTTCTTTGGTTAGAGACTAAGTATTTATATGTTTAAATCGGTCATATGAATAAAGATTTTGTACGCATATTTATGTTAATCACATTGACAAAGACCAATTATGATAAAATTGAAGTTGGTTACAATAATGGAGGCTAATGGTGTAATATGACAAAAATACAAGACTTGAGTTTTCTTAGGGTGAATTTGCCAAAAACATCTTAAGGAGTTGAAAAAATAAATTTTTCTTTGAAATTTTTTGACAAATCCAAAGTATATTTTTGTACATGTTATGTATAGGTCATCATAATTATGTTTATGAATAAGAGATCCTTAAAAGATGAGTATCCAACATCCATTTCGAAGGCTATATTAGCTCTTAGTAACTCATATGATTATAAATCTCATTTAATATTGAGGTTATTTTGCTATGGTTTTCTTGAGTTAGATACTGATAAAGAGTAATGCTTATGGTCACTTTTATGATTATGACAAAAAAACAAATCTATTTTATTTTTAGAGCTTAGATTTAGCATAACTAGTTTGATAACATTCATTGTGATGATAGTAGCCTACAAGATAAGTTCGAGTTTAAGTGTAACGATACTCTAGCTCAATTTTATATATGAGTTATTTTATCATGTTTTTTTAACAAACTAAAGTTGTTTATATATCAACAGTGGTGCAAGCGATGATATTTATACCCTTTAATAGAAAGAGAAGAGGGTTTGAGTTACTATTACATAGATAAAACAACCTTAATAAGCACTTTTATTTATTGGATTATTCTTTGAAAGTCTAAAGGAGCTAAAGTCATTTTTTTTTTGGATATCCATTAGGGATCGGGGGAACCACCCGGCCCGGAAAGCGCACATTAGTGGGCCCAGGGCGAGCGTAAACCTCCGGCTGTCCCAGGCTCTTACAGGGGATCTCGAAAGATTGGTTTTTGAAGCTCGAACACCTGACCTCGGGTAGTAACCAAAGGTGGCAGGATGCCTTTGCCGCTAGACCAAGCCCCTGGGGACGCTAAAGTCATTTCACTAGGAAGATGAGTGACTTACTAAAGTTTTGGCACTCCTAGGTTGTCATCCATGGAAAACTTGTATAAATATAAAAGAATAGAAATGTAATAGCTTTTATGTAGTTCTCATATACAATGCCCCTAACAAAGTAAAAAAAAAACTTTAAATGAATATAGACCTTTCCAACGTCTTTTAATAAGTTTGAATATTATTTTTAGTTGGTCTTAGGTTTCTTGAAATATATAAACATAATAAAAAAAATAATTTTAAAAAATTTCAAGATTCTTATAGATCGAAAAGTTTGTTTATGGATTGTGTAAATATAAAGATGAGTTATTCCTTCTAGAGCTTGGTAATTTTTTTTATTGTAAATAATAAGCTATTTATTTGTTTTGACATCTTACATTGATCCATACAAATCACTATATCAAAAATCTCTTAAATCATTTTGCCTTATATACTAGCTTTTTTTCTTTTACCTATATTGTTTAGTTCTAAAGAGAAATATTAGATATAATATTTTTTTATATGATAAACTTGTTAACCTTTTTAATGATAAAATATCACTTTACCCGTTGAAAAATAGTATATAATATTATCTTAGAATAACTCTTAGAAATTTAAACAATTAAGTCATTACTTGATTTTTCTATATATTATCACTGTAATCTCTTTTATAAATCATATAGTAGTCCTCAATTACTAAAACTTATTTACGATCAAGTCATACTTGATTAATCATTCTAATTTAGTTTTTTACTAATGATTTTTAATATGTATGAATCCTGAGGTTCATAATATGTTAACTCGTTATTTTTTTATACCAATATCTACTTATTCATTATCTTTGATTAAAACAACATATAATTAAAACCAAAACATAACATTCCATACGTTACCTAATATATAATTCCCGTGGCGTTTTTACTGTAACTCCGGCACTGTAGCATGTGAGTGTATGCACTTTGGATTGTAATAGTGTATTTTTGGGTCGGTTCGGTTCTCGGTTCGTTTGGTTCGTTTGGTTTGCCGGTTTTCCCATTTTATTATCATTTTTGCACAGTGAAATAGCGCTTTTAGCCCTCGAAAAAGATAAAAAAAAAAAAAAAAAAACCACATATGGGTGGAGGGGCTCCGCGGTAATTGCACAATTTCGGACCGGACCGGTCCGGTCCGCCTACCTTTTCATTATTTTATATTTAACCGGAAATCACTAATTACGGGACTAGTCCGGTCCGCCTACCTTTTCATTATTTTATATTTAACCGGAAATGACTAATTACGGGTTTGGCCCCTAATACAACAAATTTGTTGACTTACACACAGGGACACACCGGTAATTGACATGCTTTTTTTATTATTTTTTTCTTTATACTGTCGGCGCGTGTGTCACACGCGGCCGACAGTATTCCGCCTCACGCCCTCTTTAAGTGGTGCGTGCGTGGTGATGGAGTCGCCGGAGATGGTCATCTGGCGTCTCAGTCGATGCACCTCCGCTTGGTCTTCCTCCCGGTGCGGCGCGTGTTGGCCTTTGACGTCCGTGGACGCGGCGGTGGCTTGTTAAAGCCGCTGCAGCAGTTTCTCTCTCTCCTGCACATCAAAGTGCAGGCGAGTCCCCCGGTTGTTATGTGTTTTCATTTCGATCCCTTTACTTTGAATTTAGTTTATGGTCCTGTTTTTTGTTATATAAGTTTTGATTTAGTTCGATTGGGTCCATTGATTGAAATTAATTTAATGTGCAATGTTCACTTCGATCCTCCTTCTTTTAATTTCTGGATTGGGTTTAAATAACTCAATAAATTAGGTACAGCAGTTTCGTTTTTTTCAATTTTGTGCTTTGATTGAAATTGATAATAAATTTGATTTTCATTTCGGTCCTTAAGCTTTTAATTTTAGATTTTAATCCCTTTATATTTTATTTTTTATACTTTTAATGTTTTTTTTAATCCCTTGATTTCTTTTTATGATTTTAATTTTGTTAAAGTTCTTATGGTTTTTTTAGTCTTTCATTTATATTTTTTTTTTCATTATTAACACAATAACAACAACAACCAAAATAACAACAGCAACAATAACAGCAACAACAACAACAACAACAACAACAACAATAATAATAATAATAATAATAATAATTTATTGTTTTTCTTGCTTACTCTTTTGTTAGTGTTTTTTAGTTTTTTCTTCCTCGGGATAATTTGATAATTTTTATTATTTTGACAGTGATAGCAACGATAGTTTTTGTTTTTGTTTTATTCTTTTGTTTGATCTTTTGTTGAAGTTTTTAGGATTTTTTTTCCTTCCATTTTTTCCCTTTCATTATTAACACAAAAATAAAATAAATAAATGAAAATAATAATAATAATAATAATTTAATTGCTTTTCTTGCTTACTCTTTTGTTAATGTTTTTTAGGGTTTTTTTCCTCGGGATAATTTCATATTTTTTATTGTTTTTGCGGTGATAGCAACGATTGTTTTTGTTTTTGTTTTATTCTTTTGTTTGATCTTTTGTTGAAGTTTTTAGGATTTTTTTTCTTCCATTTTTTTCCTATCATTATTAAGACAAAAATAAAACAAATAAATGAAAATGAAAATAATAATAATAATAATAATAATAATAATAATAATAATAATAATAATTTAATTGTTTTTCTTGCTTACTCTTTTGTTAATGTTTTTTCCCTAAGAACAATTTGATAGTTTTTATTGTGTTGACAGTGATAACAATGATAATTTTTAGTTTTTATTGTATTTTTTTGTTTGATCTTTTTTGTAGTTTTTACAATATTTTTAATCTTTAATTTATTTATTTATTTATAATAATAATAATAATAATAATAATAATAATAATAATAATAATATTTTAATTGTTTTTCTTGCTTGCTATTTTGTTTATGCTTTTTTTTTTCTCGGTATAATTTTATAATTTTTATTGTTTTGATAGTAACAACAATAATAATTTTAGATGTTAAGACTCCGATGTTGCTATTGCTATAATATTTTAAATTAATATTGTTTCCTTTTTCCCTTAATTTTTTTTTCTTTGTATTAAATGATTTTTATAATTTTACTATCTACACAACAATGATTTTAGTGATTAATTTTTTTTTCTTATAAAAATATTTTGCTCTTTTTTTTAATGTTAGTTTGCGTTCTTTTGTGATCTTTTATGACGCAATACCTACATTTTAAAAGATGTAATCTATGCTTGCGTAACAAACTCTACTTAAAATTTTATACATTTTATCTCCTAATCTATAACTTTTATTTAGTTATATCATATAAATTTATCATTGTGAATTTAATTATGTTAAATTATATACACAAGAATATCCGCGGCAACGTGCGGGGGCACTTAGCTAGTAAGATAATTGGTGGTTTTAAGTCTAAAATCACTTACAAAACTTTCATATGAGACTTTTCAAAAACATAAGTAATCTCTGCAAATAAAATTTCTCTCTAGAGAGTTCAATGTACTTGATATTTAACAAGAAC
Organism: Salix udensis; assembly: GCA_029204005.1. Taxonomy (NCBI): domain Eukaryota; kingdom Viridiplantae; phylum Streptophyta; class Magnoliopsida; order Malpighiales; family Salicaceae; genus Salix; species Salix udensis. Next base: position 12,147,677 of record CM055029.1, read on the forward strand.
TTACATATATTAGTCTTAGAATAACGTATGAGAAAAGTTATTTCTTTTCATAATAAAAGAAATAATATGTATCAATATCAATAGTTTTAACTAATATTCAGTCTTAATAGTGCATAAACTAATTGCATTTTAAAACAACTTTTTTTTTATGCAATAAGGATCCTTATAATTATAATCACCTTATAATTTCTTTTGTAATATTTTTGTCTCAAATATTTTATATTTATGCTAAACTCATTAATCAAACTTAAAGATAAATAATTCTTTTATAATTAAAATATATACTTTACATGAATAACATTAATGTCACACTAACCACCTAATTTGTTACAAAACATATACTTTAACAATTTCTCACTTGCATTAAAGTAATTCACTCATATGCTTAATATCATATTGCTTTATATGGAAATAATGTTTTTTTTTATGACAACACCTTAGTGAGAGGATCCACAAGATTTTTCATGGTGAATACACATATTTACATCTTTGTGGTTATGATTTCTCTGATAAAATGGTATCACCTAAACATATGTTTGGACCGTTGATGATATCTTGGTTTTTTTACTCATCCAATTGCTTTCATTATTATCAAATATAAAGCTATTAGATCAATAATGCTAGAAACTACTCCTATTTTTACAATGAATTTCTTGATATAAACAACCTCTTTACCACCTTGGACAAATAAAATCTTTAATATTTTTCATATATTTATTAAAATGATAACATAAAATATTTGCCTATATCAAAAGATAACATAACTTTTTATATGTGTATCTATGTTTTATACTTTTCTCATATTTATTAAAAATAAAATCCTTTTATACTTGTTGTATATTTATTTAAATGATATAATTATGTTACAATTTACATCATGTAGCTAAGTGTCACACTATGAGAAAATCTTGAGTTTTATGGGGTTATATTTTGTATTTTCTTCTAGAATTGAATTTCATTTAGCCTTGAAAGTTTACCGATTGAGAACTTGTTATGATGGTGTAATGGGAGATTATGCATAAGAGAAAGAGAACAATCCAGTAGCAAAGCAACAACTTCCTTTAAATAGGTCCACGCGCCGCCAACTTCCGGCCACCTTGTTCCTATTGCAACGGACTTCAACAACTTTGTAAGGATTACTCTTCATATCATTTTATTTATTTATTTATTTCTATAATAATTTTAATATTATGCAAGTCTTGATATATTAAAAAATATTATCTGAAAATCATTTTTTTATTTTTAAAAATAAATTTAATCTATATAATATATGAAATAAAATAATCTTTTCAAAAACCAAATACACGCAACACCATTCAAAAAATCTCCATCTAAAAAGGTTAAATAGAAAACAAAAATCAAAGATAAGAAATATTAATTTAAGAAAAAAATATAAAAATCAATATTAGAAAAAATAGCTCGAATTTTTATGGTTTAAGTGTCCAAACTTACACTTTAGGCCATTGATTTAATCTATATCAATATTTTAAAAAACCATTTTTTCCTTAAATTTATATCTAAATTTTTGCACAGACCCATATTATCTTATGTTTAATTTTTTATCAAATAGAATGGAGGATGATGAGATTTGAACTCGTTACCGCTGGGTCAACAAGGCTCTGATACCATGTCAAGGAACCATCTCATCTAAAAAATTTAAGTCATTAAGTAAGGTCCTAGAATATAATTTATATTATTGTCTAACAAAAATTGAGTTACGTCTCTCTCTATTACCTTATAGCTAAAACAACTCCGACTTTCACTATGCACACACACTCATTGTCATTGTGGACTCGCAATTTGCACCGGTGCATCGCGCGAGTTCGTCCACCTTTTTTTTTGTTTTTTCCGCCCATGAACAGTGTAATCACGCTATTGTCCCTCGAAAAGGACAAAAAAGGGCGCCTGGCTAAGGGGCTTCACGGTCATTGCGCGTTTTCGGTCTGGTCCAGTCCGGTCCGTCAGGCCGGTTTATTTGTCTTTTTAATATTTGTTTGAACAGTGAAATAACGATGCTAACCCTCGATAATGACAAAAAGAGATAATTGGGCGGAGGGGCAAAACGATAATTAGCCAATTTTTTATTCTTTTTCGCGCCAGTTTACTGTTGGCGCCTCACCGGATGCGCCATTTGTTTCCATCCTCACGTGTTCTTCGGGCGGCGCATGCGGCGTCATACGACATCCAAAAATGCCCAACCGGCGTCTATAATGATGTTTCGACATGTTATCTTCCACATGGAGCGGCGCGTGTAGTTAGATGGTGTTCGGAGAGGTGTCAATGGTCGTTTGAATCCCCCCCCCCATTTTTCTCTCCTCCCTGTGCAAGTTGACGTCAGTGCAACTGTTTTTTGTTAAATTTCATTTTAGTCCCTGAACGTTCGATTTTAGTTTTCTTCCCCTAATTACAATTATATAAATTTTGATTTGTTTCAATTTTGTCTTTTAATTCAAAGTAATTAGATAATGTATATTCAGTTCGGTCTCTGTACTTTTAATTTTTCGTTTTGGCCTGAAATCCTTAATATTTTTTATATCAAAGTTTTGATTTAAGTCAATTTTATCCTTCCAAGCAAATTTATCATAAATCCTTAATATCTTTGGCACCAAAGTTTGATTTCTTTCGATTTTATCCTTCCATGCAAATAAATTACGTATTTGAGTTCCATTTCGGTCCCAATTCTTTTAATTTCTGGTTTTAGTTTGGATTATGGAATTTCAATATTGGGATTTATTTCAATTTTGTCCTTTAAAATAAATTTATTACATATATTTTTTTATCCCTTATACTTGAAATGTGGTATTTTATTTTGGTTCATTTATTTCTTATGCATATTTCTTGCATAGTTTCTATTTTTGTTCATATATATATGCTCTTCGTTTTTTCTTTACAATTTTACTTTATTTCCAATATCATTAAATTTTTCTATTTAATTTCAATTTTTTCTCATTTACTGTTTGTTCACTATAGGCTAGATATATATTTTTATATTTGTTTAATATTAATGTCCTTATATATATATAACCTATTTATTCTTTGCAAATAAAATTATAGTTGATGATAATTTTTTTTCAAATACTTCTAATATAATAATATGAAAAATAAATCTTATAAATAAAAAAATAAAATTTTTCTTAGAAATTATTTTTAATTGATTATACAACAATAAAAATAAATCTAAATATTAGGTTATTTATTTAATAATATGAGAAACCTATAAAAAACAAATTATGAAGTATGGTTGAAATAAATAAATATTAAAAGATGTAATTGAAAATAAATGTCTATTTTTTAAAAAATATTTTGGAGGATAAATTCAACAATAGTAAAAACAATTGGGCAAACACACACGCATAGGTGACTTGAGAGAGGTATTTGAGAATTATTATGATTGTTTTTTAAAATATTTTTTTAATTAGAAATACATTTAAAAAATAACCACTTAATCAATGTTGTTAGCTCCTACCTAAGCACAATTATAGTTGAGAAACGAGCAGATTAGCCCAATTCGCTAGGCTTTTTTATTTTTTCAAAAATTTGATTGATTTTATGTATATTGTATTTTGATAATTTAATATTTAATGAGTAAAAGTATATATATTATGGAATTTCAATATTATGATTTATTTAAATTTTGTCCTTTAAATTAAATTTATTACATATGTTGTTTTTAATTTTATCCCTTATACTTTTAATGTGGGTATTTTATTTTGGCTCATTTATTTCTTATACATATTTCTTGCATAGTCCCTATTTTTGTTCCTATTTATATATATATGCTCTTCCTTTTTCTTTCCAATTTTACTTTATTTCCAATATCATGATTTTTTTCTATTTAATTTCCAAATTTTCACATGTACTGTTTGCTCACTATAGGCTAGATATATATTCTTATATTTGTTTAATATTAACTTATATATATATATATATATATATATGAATATGACCACTAAATTTTACAATCAGTTTCTGACATATGAAAAAAAATCAATTCTAACATGTTTTATCAAAAGAATTTTAGCAACAGACAACAGTCAATCGCTTTTGTATTGGGAAAAAAAACGGTTTCTAATAGATTTTATCAACTATTCTTTTACTCATTAAATATTACATTAACAAAATACAATATACATAAGATCAATCAAATTTTATAAAAAAATAAAAAAGTCTAGCGCATTGCTCTAATTAAAAACTAAAAAATAATATAAATAAGTTATTGTATAAAAACTAATCTTTTAAAATATAAAGGAATGCAAATTCTGTAAAAACTTCTCTAATTAAAAACTAAAAATAATATAAATAAGTTATTGTATAAAAACTAATCTTTTAAAATATAAAGGAATTCAAATTCTGTAATTTGTGTCATTTTTAAAATCTTAGAATGTAATTGTATTCCAAACAAAAATATTTTTTGACACGTCATTCATTCTTCTTCCTCCTCCTCCTCCTCGTCTTCCTCTTCTTCTTCTTCTTCTTCTTATTATTATTAGTGCATTAATAATGAAAAAAAAACAATATTAAATCATAGACTAAAAAAACCTAAAAATTTTTAACAAAAAAAACAAACAAAAAAATAAAATAAATGATAAAACAAAAATAAAAATTATCAGCTGAAAAAAATCATTTGACTTGAAAATAATAATAAAAAAACTAATAAAAAAACTAAAAGAAATAACAAAGAGGAAAAAAAAAGATATCAATTTTCAAATGATCATAAACACAAACTAAAATTTGAAAAGAGCTAAATTTTTCAAAAATATACAACCTCAATAAAAGAGAAAATAATAAAAATTATTCGATTATCCCATGAAAAAAAAAACTCAACAACATTAAAAAAAATGTAAACACGAAAAAAACCTAAAATTATTGTTGTTGTTTTTCTTGAGTTAATAATGGAAAAAAACAATATTAAATTAAATACTAAAAAAATCCTTAAAAACTTTAACAAAAGAGCAAATAAAATAAATGATTAAAAAAATTATTTGGTAAAAAAATATCATCCGACTTGAAAATAATAATAAAAAAAATGTCTACATTACTTTGTGGGCTGAACAAACAATTTTTATAATCGTTGGGATTAAATAAATTAATAGGATTTGCTGGTTTGAAAATAAAATATAATATTCATATATGCAAAGTTTAATATAATAAAACAGATCAACAAACCCTACTATAACAACAAGAACATCGAAGTCCTAACATCTAAAATTATCATTACTATTACTGTCATAACAATATAAATTATCAAATTATCCAAATAGAAAAAAACTCAAAAATATTAACAAAAGAATCAGCAAGAAAAAAAACTAAATTTATTATTATTATTATTATTATTATTATTATTATTATTATTATTATTATTATTATTATTATTATTATGTTAATAATGAAAAAATAAAAGATTGAAAAAGTCCTAAAAACTTTAACAAAAGATCAATAAAATAAATAAAATAAATGATAAAATAGAAATAGAAATTATCAAGTGAAAAATATTCATTCAATTTGAAAATAAAAAAAATAAAGTGATTAAAATAAAAAATTAAAAGTATTAAGGGCCGAAATGAAAATCAAATATATAATCAATTTCAATCAAAAGATAAAATTGAAAAAATCAAAACTTTTATACCGAATATATTAAGGTATTTAAACCCTAATCGGAAAATTAAAAGAAGAAGGACCGAATTGAAATATAAATATATGACCCAATTAAAATAAATTAAAACCTATATAAAAAAATCAGGATCATACGGAAAATTAAAAGAGCAAGGACCAAAGTGAATAAAGTAGAAAACTGGGGGTCTCTCTTGTATTTTTGTGTGTATGAGTAAGAAAATGGAAAAACAAAGTTCACCCCGCCACCACAACTACTCCGACCACCATTGTCCAAAACGCTCTACACCATGAGGAAGCACACACGGAGGCACACTCAAGGAGACCCCGGAAGCGTATTTTCAGGTGACAGAGGAAGCCGGAAGCGTCGCTCGAAGCGGGCATGGGTTGAACCTCGTTTGCCGCGTGTGTCCCACCATGTGCAGATTTCAGAAGATAATAATTTTAAAATGTGATCAATTACCATAATATCTCTAAATACAATTTCTTCAATTTTGTTTTATTGGGGGTACAATAGTATTTATCTATTTTTTAAAAATAGAAAATCACTAGGGTACCCCTCACCCGCCTGAATAGTGTTTTGTTTTATATGAGGGTAGATTAATATTTAGTTATTTTCAGGAATTGTGAAATTGTCGTGAAGCCCCTCAATGTTATACTTTTTTTTTGTCTTTTGTGAGGGCTAAAAATGTTATTATACTATGCAAATAATATTAAAAAAGCAATAAACCGATAAACCTACCAACCCGAAAACCGAACCAACCCAAAAATATACTAGTATAATTCATAGTGCATTATCTCACAGTCTATAGTGTTTTCCTGATTACCATTTAATTCGACAAGGAAAGCTGTTTAATCATGACAGCCTTAGTGCTGCATGAAATTTCAATAAGACAGCTACATTTTCAAGGTTCTAAGAAAAGTCCAATTCAATCTATTTTACTAACATTTATTGTCATGGCCCATCATTTCAGTCGTCTTTTAACTCCCATCTACCCCCTCCTCCTAATCAATTATCATATTAGGTGGCTTTCACTCACATAAGGTTTCGCGTTTATACTAGTGAATTGGATTGAATTGAATATATTTTAATATAAAAATATATTTAGATGTTGCTATTATTTTCTTTCTAGCAGAATAGTTTTTTGGTTAACTTTGTAGATCTAAAAACAACACATATAGCTTGTAAGAACATTGTTTGACAAGAAAATCATTTTAAGATGATATTTTTTTTTAATAATAAAATAATAATATATTGAATTAATTTGAATTAACTTGGATTAATATGTTGAATTCACAAGCAAAATTATAAAGTTTAATTCTCAATTAATTCAATATTGAAAGGATTAAATTGAAAAATAATGACCAAAAATCAAGACAACGTAGCTAACCTGCAACCTGAGAGACCATAATAACCCTATAATATATATATGAAGCACAATTAACAATCACCTAATTTTAAAGGATTAAATTGAGAAAAAAATCAATCAATAAAATAACTCTAATTAATTCAGGTTAATTTGTCAAATCTATATCATCGGATCAAAAAACTTCATAAAAAAAATAAATTCTAAATCAACTTAATATTTAAATATAAAATTTTAAAAAAATCAAATAAAATATGTGCACCACCTGAAACTTACTAATTCATTATCAATAGCCTAAACAATAATTTTGGGGTCACAAATCGACAAACTCATCTCAACCTAGATACCCTGGCTTACATTGTACACTTGTCAGCCTGTAACACCATTAATATCATGATGCCCGAGGCAGGTTTACCTCTAGGATTACATGAAACATATACACCGAACTTCCTTGACACGTGTCAGTTATCTAACGACCGGTAGATACCTAACAGCCCGACTTTTAACAGTCATATATATATATATGCATATAAATACCATGACAAACACAGCTTGCCATTAGCAGCCAAAAACACACAGCTTTGCCTGAAAAATCTCTCATTGATTCTATTGCAATGGTTTGTTTCTGTTTCTTGGTTGATCAGACGAGAAAGGTTAGAAGATTCAAGCCGGTAGCCGGGTCATGTTCAAGGTGCGGCTGTGGTGCGAGCGTGGCTGATATGAGAACTTCAACTAGATTTTGTTATGTTCCCTTTTATTGGGATTCCTGGAAAGCTATTATCTGTACCTTTTGTGGAGCTATTCTCAAATCTTACAGATGAATTTTGTATCTATCTATCTATATATATATATATATAGCTTTAGAGCTATATATACACATACATCTATGATCATTTGACTTGAAAGATTGTCTCTCTCTCTCTCTCTCTCTCTCTCCACCTTCTTCTGTTGTTTACTCTGTATTAAAAATCATCGTATAATGTATAATATGTCTACTGAGGGATTGATTTTGATATTTTTCCATTTTGGGTACTGCAGCTGATTAATACTGCTCCTGTGGGTTTCGTTTTTTTCTCCTGGAAAACAAAATTAGGTTTACGAATGCTTGGGGAAGCTGCAGCAGCTGGTTTATCAGGTCTGCGGATGAACTGTGCAGTTCATTACGTATATAACAACACGCAGAGAGAACCCATGTAGATGAATGTATAATCTTACTATCATGTAACGAAACTTTCCAAATTCTTACATTCATTCAAATAGTTTTAAGCTCTTGCCAACTTATTTTTTATTTTTCTCTGGATCTTGCTTGACACGGACCCTTCCTTGTCGTTGAGCTTGAGTAAAATCACTGTCGCGGATTAAGATTTTGAGGGGTGTATTTTCATCTAATTAATGGAAACAGCAATTTGATTCGGCTAAACTCAAGCACATTGCTTGGATGGATCTATGTGTTTTCGCTTTCCTTCAATATCTGCTTTAGACTTTCTAGCAAGGAAAATGCGATTGCATTAATCATATATAGCCGTTACAGGCTGGACATGATTTACTGATAGAATCACTGAAAGAGTCTTGAAATGGAATTTATAAATGAAATTTCATCTGAAATTGAGTTAATTTTGTGTTTCCAGGCTCCAGTACTGCAAGATACAAACAATATGAACAGTAGACGACTGTTTCTCTGGCTTCCAAGAGCATGTTCTCCTGACCCCTCAAAATTGATTAAAACCACACATTAGATGTCTAAGTAACTTGAGCACAATTTATTTTTCTTCAAAAAATCCAAATGTTGACTTAAAAACACAAAAGATTTTTTTTCCTGTCTTCTTAAAGGCAAAGTATTCGAGGAAATCTTATCTCTTAAAAAGCATATTTTGTGGGTCTAGATGAGTGAATAAAACTCCAGTTGTTCAGAGCTCTTACAAGAAATGCACGTCTTGATTCGAACTCGAAATCTATTGTGCAGATCTTAAATCTTTTTGTCATCACGCCACACCCTTTGGGGTACTTAAAGACTAAGTGACGTATAAGAGAATTGACTAAGTGATTATTTTGAAAGAATAATTGAGGTTGTTTCTAAAATTATTTTTTGCTTAGAAATGTATTAAAATGATGTTTTTTTTTTTTTTTTTTAAATAACTTTTAATATGAGGACATGAAAATGATTTTAAAAAATAAAAATAAATTCATTTTTTTCAAAAATATACTCTAGCTTTAATTGTGAGTGTGTTTTCCAAATGTTCACATAGAAACGTGATAGGGACTAGAATGAAGAGGAAAAGGCAAAGGTTGCAATGTGTGATCGCAGTTCAAGATTTTAATGCTTGTTATAAAAAGCTCAAACTAATTAAGGAGGCAACTCTATTTATTTATTTTATAAGAAAAAAACTGAATATTTCTTTATTTTTAAATTAATTTGTTTTTTATATATATTTTTTAGACTGTTTAGATGTCTCATATTAAAAATAAATATTTTAAAAAATAGTATTTTAATATATTTTGCAAGCAAAAATCATTTTAAAAATACAATAACTATTCTGCTATGTCTCCATCAAGTTATAAGATTTTTAATAAAAACGTCCTTGCAACCATGGCGGTGTGGAACATGCCCTTCAAGCTAATTAAGCAGCGAAAGAGACGGGAAGAAGAAAAAGACCGTTAATGTTTATCTTGCGGTCGAAGGAATCATGTCTGGAAATGAAAACATGTTTGATGGAATAGAAAGAGGAGAATATTTTTCGATAATTATTTATATATCCAAAAAATTATAGGTGCAAATAATTGATTGGACTACCAGTATGCATCACTGGTATTTATTTATTTAAAAAAAAACACCAAAGATTTAATTTTTTTTTGTCTCCTAAAAAACTAAGTTACGATATATAAGAGAATCGACAAAAGTTACTGTTTTGAGAGGATTATTGAAGTTAGTTTTTTAAAATGTTTTTTGTTTATAAATATATCAAAATAATATTTTTTTATTTTTTAAAAAAATATTTTTGATATCAACACATGAAAATAATATAAAAACAAAAAATTATAATTTTATAATAAAAATAAAAAAATTCAATTTTTCTCAAAAAATACTTTTAAAACACAAACATGCATTAAATTCCCTCTAGCTTTAACTGTGAGTGTGATTGAATTTACAGTGTTTTTGCAGATATGTTTGTTTTTTAACGTGTTGAACATTAAAGTCCTTAGTTATGACAGGTACGTTAGATGAAAGCACAGCCTTGGCATAAATGTGTGCTTCCGCATTTGTATACCATGTTAAACATTATGTTATTTTATAAAAAACTCTAAAGGAGCTCGATCATTTATCGTAGATATAGAGAAAAAAATTTAATGTAAATTTTAATAGTATAATTGTTATTTTACTCCTCATCTTAGACTTTCATCTTGAAATCAGGGGCATCTATGATTTTTCTAAGGGACCGGTTGATATATTTGAAAGTATTTTAGTCTTTACCGTGTATTTTTGCATAGTAAAACTACTATTTTACCCCTCTCAACAGACAAAAAATAGTTTCCGGACCAAGGGTATTTTTGATTTTTTATATTTCTTTGCACAGTAAAATAATCATATTACTCTCATATAATACAAAAAAAAAAATAGAACTGTCGGCGATGGTGAAAAATATCCATATGGCATCTCATAAGATGCCGCCATGTCCTCGGCTTCATGGAGGGGCATGTGACTACTTATGATGGTCGGAAAAGTGACGGTGGTCTGTTGAACTTTTTTGTACTCTTTTCTCCCTCTTGAAGGCTAACTTACACTTCAATCCCATATGTTTATGATGACTTTTTTTCCGTCCCTTGGCTTTTGATTGTTTTCTATGCTCTTGGTTTCTGTAATATAAGTTTGGATTGGTTTCGATTTAGTCTTTCAATTAAAATTGATTATATATTTTGTTTGTTTTCGGTTCTTAATTTTTTAATTTTTGGTCATGTATTAAATCTCTTAATCTTTAGGTATAACAATTTGGATTATTTTCAATTTTGTCATTCAATTGAAATTTATTATATATTGCATTTTCATTTCGGTCCTTATTCTTTTAATTTTGGGTTTGGTTTTAAATCCCTTAATATTTTCAGTATATAAGTTTGGATTTTTTCAATTTGGTCATTCGATTGAAATCAATCATATATTTTATTTTTATTTCGGCCCTTATACTTTTAATTGTTTTATTTGAATTTAATTCCTTTATTATTTGATATATATTTATGCATTAATTCCTATTTTTGTCCATGTTTATATGAATATGCTCTTAGTTTTAGTTTTTTCTTTATTTTATTTTCTCTTTTGTTGGGGTTGTATTTTTTTTATTAAGTACTTCAATTTGAATTTGTGTTAGTGATTATTTAAAAATTATTATTTCTTCTTTTTTGTTTTTTTTATTCTTCAAGTCAAATATTGTTTAAGGCTAATAATATTTATTTTTATTTTGTCGTTTATTTGATTTTTTTACTTACACTTTTGTTATATTTTTTCTTCTTCACGGTAATTTTGTTTTTTCCCATTAATTATGCAATAATAATAATAATATTTTGGTCAAATGATTTTGTTAAGGCTAATAATATTTCTTTTTCTTTATTCATTTTTTTTTTTACTCTTTTGTTATAACTTTGAGCATTTTTTATTCTTCGAGGTATTTCTTTTCATTATATATGTAATAATAATAATAATAATATTTGAGATGTGTTTTTTCTTCCTTTCTCTTTTGCTAAAGTTTTTGAATTTTTTTTATTCCTTAGGGTAAGTTAATAATTTTTATTATTTTAATAATACTAATAATAATAATTTAAGATGTTATGATCTTAATCATAATAGTGACATTATAAATTATCATGATAATAACGATTATAATTTATTGTCATGGTTATAGTGTTTATGATATAACTAATCATGACTTTGATTGTAATAATAGTAATAACTCATAAAATAATATAAAAATATCAATAATGACAAAAACAATTATAATAATGATAATAATATTAATTAGAATTGCAATAATATTAATATAAACAATGATGTTGGTTATCGTGATGATTATTGTCATAATAATGACAGCGATTATAAAAATATTGTTAATAATAATCAGAATATTAATCATTTATAATGATAATTATAATAGAAACTATAATAATTATGACAGTTTAAAAATCATGATGATTAAAATGTAATAATAATCAAAATAATTCATTAGTCGATGTTGTTTTTGTTCAAAATTGACTTTCACGGCCTTTTATGTATGATATTTAAAATTTAATATCATGTAAATAAAAAATATAAGAAGTCACACATAGACAAAATGGGTGAGAAAATTGAGCCAAATTATTTACAATGAAAAAATATGAGTCACTTGCTCTATACTTCGATGCACATAGACAATCTATCAATTAAATAATTATCCAAATATTTCAAACAATAGCAATATTCAATCATTTTGATATACTAAACAAATAACTCATTTGAAACGGATTTTATCGATAATAATTTAACCACTAAATTTTAGTTAATCAATGCAAACACGCACAACAATCATTCAGTTTGCTACATAAAAAACGCTCTACATAACGTGTAGGCAAGACAACTCGTTCTCTCTCTATATGATGTTTTCATAATAAAAAATAGATAGAAGAATTTAAAAACAAATCATTTTTTAATTTTTTTTATCTTGATTTTAAAATGATTTTTTTAAAAAATATATAAAAACCAATTTAAAAAAAATGATTGGGTCAATCGCTCTATTCTTATATTTTATTTTTGTTTAATAGTGTGGGTGACATGTCCTTCATTCTAGCTTTTGAAAAGAAGAAAAATCTTTTTCAACTATTTTCTTTCTTGAAAACACTTAAATGTGTTTTAATAAATTCATTTCGAAACTCAAACCACCATTTAGCCTTAAAACAAACGCATATAAAAAACATTCCTCATAAGAAATATTTTTTATGTTTATTTTTTGATAATATTTTTTATTAGTAGCATGTTCCTTGAATAAAATAACTAAAGGAGAATAAAGTAAATATTCACAAAAAAACTTAATCAAAACCTCATTTCTTTATTCTTGTTATTTTGTTTACAAAACATTTTTTTATAACCAACATTGTTTTTAAATAAAAACTTATCAAAAAAAAGTTTCCATAAAAAGGAATAAAAAGCATGATTTAATAATTTGTTTGTGATAGAAGAATAATTACTTTTAAAAACAATTATGTAAATCATTATAAAAAAAAATAGATATTTCATTCTAATTTAATATACAAAAAAGAGTATTGTTTGTTTTGTTTTTAAAAAAAGTGTGCATATTACCAATAAAATCATTTTGTTCCGGTTATTCGTTTTCAACTATCTGAAATTAACCTGATAGACATGTTTTATCCAAAGTTATTGATCCCGTCCCGTTCCGGCCGGAACGGGCGGGACGCCCGTCCCCGTTGCAAAATCCGACAAAACGGCGACGTTTTTTGTCCCCGGGTAGAATCCCGACTGTCTCCCGGAAAAAACCGGGCGACTCCCGCCGGAACGCTCTTGCCTGCATCGGGCGTTCCGCTCCGCAGACGGACTAAAACGACGCTACGTTTCAAGTTCCCGGGTCCGATTTCACGATCTGGGTAGATCATTGACGAGCACCTGGGTGAAGTGGGAAGCAGCTCGGCAGTAAGATGAAGACGCCAATCACGCCGCGTAAACTTGGGAGGTGAACAAGGACCGCTCGAGCTCGATGCAGCGAAAAATCTCCGATCCACCGCCGCTCATGAACCATGATTGACTATTTTCTTTCTCTTTGCCGACAGCGGCCTGGGTGCCAAGGATGCCGATCTTCAGCGTGAAAATACACAGCTCAAAGAGAAAGCGGCGGCGTGGGAGAAGGAAATTGGGATTTAGGGTTATGTTAATTGTTAGGGGCTTTTATACTTAGTTATTATAATAATAATAAAAAAAGAAAAAAAAGAAGAAGGTAGGTTTCTGGGGTTATATAAATTATTATTATTATTAATAATAATAATAATAATAATAATAAAGTAGGTTTATACGGGGGAGGGGTAATAATAATAATAATAATAACAATAATATGGGGGTTTATAATAATAATAATAATTAGCATAAAAAATAGTTAGCATAAAAAATATTTTTTTAAAAATCCTATTAATTTAAGATAATAAATAACATTAATTAATTTATATTTCACATCAACAAAATATTTATTTTTAGTTTGTTAATTTTTACCTAATGAAATTCTATGGACATAATTGTTTTGTAATGTATTTTTCAATTATTTTGAATCATGCATGAACCTTAATATTTTATTTTTTTCATATATATAATTAAATAAATATGAACATCCATTCAAAAAAGCGAAATAGGCTTGAGCACAAGAGATTAAACGATTTAGTATTTGTTCGCTATAATCTAAAGATTAAACAGAGGTAAGTAAAATATCAATATTATTATATTAGTAATTATTTTCTATTACATTGCTATTAATTTTTTAATTTCTTTCGTGTTTATTCTTTGTAGGAATATGAGCAGAACAAGAGATGCTTTAGATCCCATTAGCCTTGACAACATTGTCTTGTTGACGACTTTCCTTATGTTCCACAGCCAGATCAAGATCCTTACTTTTATATTAATGATGTAGAGGATGTTTGATGTATTTTTCTTTTATTTTAGAACATTTTACTTTCATAATATTTTGGAATTTCAAAGATGTTTCTAATTTTGAGATTATAGTTTGTATTGTATAATTTAAATTTCATTTATCTTGAATTTAAATTATACTTGTTAAATTAATATTTTATTTTTTTTCATATATATAATTAAATAAAAATGAACAGTATAAAACCGAACGGTACTCCGAACGAGTACCGAACCGGACGCCCCTGCTTCCAAACACAAATCCGAACCGGACCGGACTGGGATCAATAACTTTGGTTTTATCAGTAAACTCGCCAATAACTTGTTTCATTGCTTTTTAAAAAGATAAATATAATAAATAGAGTAAGAAAAAAAATCAATATCTATTATATATTTAAAAAATATTATTACTTAAATACAATGAAACAGGTCTTTGCTGATACTGGAAAGATGATAAGGTGGAGCACATGTATCATCGCTAAAGTTTGGTCGTCTCATTTTTAAGTTTTTCTATCTTAGCACATAATTTATTATTCGAGTTTCAACATTTTTTAATTTAAAATCGCTCAAAACTCTAACGATTGAATGCTCAAAATCAATTGCAGGTATCTAATAGTTGAAACACTTTAATTTTCCACAACTCATACACCTTAGTGTTTCTATTGAATCCACCAAAAGATCCCACCTTCAACCACAAATCCGTATTGAGTTCTAAATAGATCAAAGAATTGTCATTGTATCTCTCATACAACAAAGTGTTACATGCTTCCTGAAAAATATTAAAAAAACATAAGCTAATCCAAATAAATAATAACAGAAGAAAATGTTTTCTTAATATCCAACATACCATGAATTTTTTTAGTCTAAGAATCCACAAGATGTTGCACCCCTTTTTGATTGTTATAATTCCGCATGTAAGTTTCTACAAAAAGCTCCAACAATATTGGTTAGCGTCTAAAAATCATAGCTTGCAAAAAAATTATTGTTAGTTCATTTTTTTTTAATTTAAAATAGCAAAAATATAAATGATGCAATAAAAAAGAAACTTAGCTTACAAAACAAATAAAATGAATATGTTGGAGTGTGTGGTAATGAAACTGTATATTTTCTTGCTACATTGTTTTCGTACCGAATTGTAATAGCCACACAAAATGCTCGAAAATCACATATTGAATATACTCTACTCATATAATGTTTGTTTGTGAGTGTAATTGAGATTGCTTTTGAAAGTGTTTTTTGTTCAAAAATACATCAAAATGATTTTTAAAAAAATCAATTTTGATATTAACACATCAAAATGATCTAAAAACACCAAAGTTTTTTAATTTAAAATAAAAAATAATAATATTTTTTTTAATTTATTTCATAAATACTTTTCAAACACACTCCTAAACACCATGATAGCCTCCAAGATGTATGCAAATCTAAAATCCCTCCGTACCTCCATGTCTCTCCAACTTAAAAGACCTTTTTTTTTGCCTGATAATAAATATCATACAGCTTATATGCTAGAAATGAATTATCAGTTAATAAATGAAAAATAAAATTTTAACATTTAAATAAAAATATATATAACATTTTTAATTTAATCTTTACCTAATTACGTTGTGATTCTCACAAATATTTATGACCACAACGTTATCCACCTTATCACAATAAACAATTTTCTTACACGTCAAATTTATAGAAGAATTAGTATATTAAAATTAATAAACAAATCAAATTAACATGATAAAAATATTATTTAAGTATATGTTAAACTTGAACTTTCTACACGATGCATCAGTCATGAGTTTTCATTCAGGACTTTTAGAGTCTGTTTGGTACAGTTATTGCTATCGTGGTTGAGATTGAAAAAAAAACAGTTTCATGAAAAACGCTTTTAGCTGCGGTTCAAAATTGAAATTGAAGTGTTTGGTTAAAACTGTGGTTGAATTTGAGGTTTAATGAAAAACAATTTCGAGTGTTTGGTTACCATGTTTTTTATATTGCTGTCAACTTGTGAAATTACTTTAAAAGACACAGACATATATTTTTTAAATATTGTAGATTTAATTATCATAATAATAAAATGTAATTAATAATTCAAGTAAATTACACAAATTTTTATTTTAAAAAAAATATGAATTATATATATATATTTTTTAAACAATCAGACTAGGTCTGACCTAAATAAATGGGCCAACCCAACCAAGTTGGGCCAAAAGGCCCAACCCTACCGGACTTGGGCTAGGACCGAGAGCAGCCCAGCCCAAGTGTTAAGACTCTCTTAAAATGCACAACGGTGAGTTTGGTTTTAAAAAACACAAATCGGTGCGTTTTGCCTTTCGTTTTTGTTTTGCATTATTGGCATGTTACTTTTCACCGACTATGAGGAGAGAGTCAACGGATGATACCGACAGGTAGAGGAGGCCGGGGTGGTTCTTCTAGTGGTGGTGGCATCGGAAATGGTGCTGTGTGGTGGCCGGTAGGAGCTCTATAAGGTTGCAACACTAGTTGTTGCTGCTGACGCGGGGGCTTGCTGCCTCCGATGTTGCTGACGTCGGAGCTTATGGCGTGAAGGAGAAGCTGACGACGATGAGGTGAATGGTGGTGGTGCCGAGAGCTGTCGGTGACTGAGGAGAGAGAGGGCAACGACGGTGACTCTAGAGAGAGAGAGATCGCGTGACTGTATTGGGAAGAGAGAGAGATAGAGAGATAAAGTTCGCAGATTTGTGCTCCCTGTTCAAAAAATTTCATGCACTCATGCGGTTGAGTTAATGCTCAGATTAATCCATGCTCAAATTTCATGCATAATTGTGTCTGAGTTTTTCAAAAAACATCTCACAGATGCTTTTTGTTACATGTGGTTGAAATGTTATTTTAGATGGGACCTACACTTAAATTTCAAGCAGGTGTTTGGTTAAAATAATGTTTGGCTCTGCGGTGCATCTCAAATGCAGGGTTGTACCGCAGAGCCAAACACCCACTTAAATATATGATTTCATTAAAACAATAACACTTTCATCAACGATCTCATTACTGATGTTATCATGCAGACAACTTCAATATTTGTAAACTTAAAATTGCATTCTTTAATTAAAATTATTTTTTTCAAAAGTTATTAGTTATTCTTAATTTTTAATAGTGTATGAATGGAAAACAAACTTCCATTGAGTAGGCAGACTTTTATTTCTACTTCGAAGGGACCCCCTCGATATGGGTGATGGAGATAGAAAAAAAAATTTGCAGAGAGAGGCAGACGAGCTAACATTGTAAAATTAGGGATTCTGGTATTTTAATTTAGAGTTTTTCTATCAATGGATTTATGGACAACGAATTAAATATTAGAATTTTTAACATGTGTTGTCGGTGATGTCATTTGTAATATTTAATTGAGATTTTTAATTTAATCAAAAATTATATTTGTATTTCATATGCTACCGATAATTCCATTAGTATAAATAATTTTTGTGTCCAAATTATTCTTTATCTATCTATCCTACTCGTACATTAAAATCAACTGTGTATAATTATGGAATCATAAAAATAAATATATATTTGTCATGTAATATATTAACATTATTTTCATTACAATAAATTTTATTTTACCTAAAAATATTACATTATAGTTTATTTTATTACACATTCCTGTTGAACAAATTAATCAAAACTGTCTTTTTCTTTAATTTCACCATCTGTATCACAATAATCGAAGTTGATTTTATAGTTATCATTATCTTTATTGATTTTTGTATGGATGTGAACTCTCAAAACATCACTTAGCTTCTCAATGTCAACATCAACAAAATTATACTCAGTGACGCAAATATTCAATTTTTCTTTTAAGCTGGTAGATGAATCAATTTGATATAGATAAATTAACTCTTCAAGTTGAAAGACATCAATTTGTATAAATATTATGATAATGATTGTTTAAAAAAAAACTTAATATGTATATATATATATATATATATATATATAAATCTTAAATATTAAAAAAATCAATTTAAAAAATAGAAATCAAATACTCTATTATAAAAATCATCAAAATCTAGACAAACCAATACTTATTATCAACATACATGCAACAAGCAAAACTACATTATCTCAACCCTCTTAACTTTATAAGAGTTCATTTAGTATTGTAATAACAAATGTTTTTTTTTAAAAAAATTAAATATATTAAAATAATTTTTTTATTTTTAAAATTTATTTTTGAGTATAGCATATCAATATAATCTTAAAAACCTTGAAAAAGTCAATTTAAAATTTCAATTCTCTAGTGAAGTGAAATAAAGTTGGATGCATTTTGAGAACGTAGCCATACACGTGAGAATCTCACGGGGTTAAGCCTCATAAGACAGTGTGCTTACTTGGGCCAGCTTTTCAGCCTTCCCAGGCCTATTGTTATAATTTTCTTATGTTGAAAAATAACTTTTTTGAGGGCCGCATTTGATTGTGACGTGTCATTAAGTGGGATTTCGTTAGAGAAGGATTAACGTCGTCACCCACGTGATCCTTTGCATGACAGCCAATCCATGCAGCCAATTTGTTTTGTCACGTCGCTTTCATCTTTGCGTACCTGTATTCCACGTTCCCTCTCTCCCAAAAATTTTTATGCGGTGAAGATATAATTATTAATATTTATTTGATAGAAGATAGGTAGATATAAAAAGCATCGAGAAAATTCTTATCAGATCTTATACAAATATAATAACAAAACTTATTTATCTTTTTTTTATTAATTAAGTATAGATAATTACAAATTGAAGACCATAAAATTTCTCATCTATCATTTAATATTATTAAAACAGATTGTATATTGCCAAACAATTTATTGTTTTTTTTTAGAAACAAATTTCGCGCACAATATCTGCAAGAGGGGAAAACAAACTTCTTTTTTCTTCTTTTAAATAAGTATATTTTAGCACATTAATTTTCTTCAGAAAAATTATTTTATTGCATCTTTTTTTTAGATTAAATTGCACAATTCTAAATAATTTTTTTTTTCGATTTGAATATATATAATGACCATATCTCTAATTACCATCATGTTAATGTTTTTTTAGAAATACAAGTAATTGACGAGAAAAAGTAGATGTTATATGTAAAGAGTACAACCCCAAAACAGCACGTCGAAACATTCCAAAACCGAAATGAAATTGACAACCTTGCATATAACATCTACTTTTTCTCGTCAATTACTTGTATTTCTAAAAAAACATTAACATGATGGTAATTAGAGATATGGTCATTAATTTTAGAGTTTGTGGAAAAAATCACCAACATTAACATGATAGTTATTGAAACTTACATGATCATTAATTTTAAAATTCGGTTGATTAGTTAAAATACATGTAAGCTAACCCTAACATCTACATTAATAATAATAATAAAAAAAGACACGGCCATTTCCGATAAGTGATCATGGGGCCTAACCTTCTTCCTAGTACAATGCTTACATAAATATCATTACTCAAAACCGTGTTTGCAATCAAAGTTATTTATGTCCCTCATTACAAAACCGTGTTTGCAACTTCATGATCCTATGGATAAGCTCATGTAATTTCAAAAATAATTTTTTATTTTTTTTAAAAATAAAAAATAACTGCAACTACACTCATAAACATAAACACGCTTATTATCGAGTGATTTCCAACCTTAGTCGGCCATTTACACTATTTGATCCTCTTTTCCTTACAATTAAACACACAAGTAATGCATGGTAGGCCGAATTGACTCTCACGCGGAGCCACGTCATTTATTAATCCTTGAATATCTGTTTCATTGAAGAAACACGCCCCTTTTGCATGTTCCTTTCTCGAGTGACTGCCTGGAAATCTCCAGCTTGGAGTCATTAATAGTTTTCTAGAGAATAAAATTTATGAAGAGACAATTAAAAATAATAAAAGATAGAGAGTAGAAGAAGCCTTTAGCTGGTGGCATTGTGCTTTGGTGCGGCGGTTTATATATAATATAATATATATATATAGAGAGAGAGAAAAACTCCTGCGAATGTTTTGACGTCAAGTCGTCTACCATCATGCATGATTCCGTCACTAGCTGTCGTTTCTTCCGATGGGGAGTTTTAATTTTGAATGAATTATCTCTCTTGTCTTCTTTTCTTCATAATAAATAGTATATAATTAGATCAGGAATAATAAAGTATTCGTAACAAAATTTAAATATGATTCAAAGTTGTAATTCAATCACCTTCCAACACATCCACGTAAAAGTGAATAGCGAGAAGTAAAATGTATTTTATAAATTAAAGTATATAAAAAAAATATTTGACATTGTATTTCAGAAATATTTTTGAAAAAAAAAAGAATTTTTTATTTTATTTTTGGTATTTTAGATCTTTTTCATATACTGATGTCAAAAATAATTTTAAAAAATAAATAAAAATACTTATTTAATATATTTCTAAACAAAAAAACAATTTAAAAACATTCTTAATCACATGTTAACAAGCTGATGAGTACAAACAAACAAACAATTATTAATTTTCCTAAAATGCTTTTCAAAATAATAAAAAAACAACAACTAAAGTAGTAACAACGAATCTATATAATGCAGAGACATAACCTGCAAGGGCACCCATGCAGTGATGATGAGTAGAAACTAAAAAAAGAAATAAATGCTTAATGCCTGTTTGGGATGACGTTTCAACCGCTGTTTCCAAAAACAATTATTTTTTTTATTTTAAATGATTTTTTTTTGATATTTTTAAATTATTTTAATGTGTTGATATCAAAAAATAACTTTTAAAAAATAAAAAAAATATCATTTTAATATATTTTTAAATAAAAATCACTTTAAAAAACAACCGCAACATCACCCGATCATGCCATTAGTGGCTTGCTGTAAAGTTACGTACGATTGCAATACAGTAATATGTTGCGTGCTTTTTCAGTAGCCTAACATTAGTCGTAGCATTTTCTACTTTCGACAAAAGAGACAACCTCCTCCCATTAGATTATTACAAGCACGTTAAAATGTATTAACAATTGTTTTTAAAATTATTTTTGATATAATAAATTAATTTTTTTTAAAGATATATATAAGAAAAATTAAATTAAATAATTAAATATTTAAAAAATATAGTTTAAATCGAGTTCTAAGACAAATTCTTTGTATATATTCAAAATTATTTTAAATACCAATAATACCTCTTAAATGTCTATTTGTTATATTTTTTTGTTTTAAGTTTTTTTCTTAGATTATTTTTATATGATGATGTCAAAAAAAAATTAGATCTAATAATTATATGCCAATTAAGTACAAATTCAAGGTATGATTTCGATTGAATCTTCTATTTTATAATTTCAACCATCTACGCAAACGAAAAACCACTTTAAAATATGTAATAAATGTGAGATCAAGACAATTTATTTTCTTTTTCTTTTTTAATTAAAAAATAAAGGATATTTTAAAATTATTTTATATATCGGTTAAGACTGAGTTTTTTAAATTAGATAATATATTTTTTTTTCAAAAATTAAAGGATATTTTAGAATTAATTTTTATATCAATTAAGACTAATTTTTTTAATTAAATAAGATTTAAAGTATATTCTCATATCGACTTCATACATATAAATATAATTTAATATATTTATCTATATAGTGGTTTGAATATTTAATCCTAGAATATAAAGAAAAGTGTATACTTCTTTTCTGTTGATGAATATGGATGCTTAATAATTATATGTCAATTGATTTTTTCAGGATGATATTATAATTTTAAGACCTCCTCCACGGGTCCTCCGTTGGTTGATCAACGCCTAAACTGTTAGTAACGATGGAAATTGCTATCAGGATTAAACTACCATAACTTTAACGACGTGAATGTTATTAATTAATTAGTGTATGCCAGGTGTACCAAACGGTTATAAGACACCGTTATCTGACGTGCCTAGTCTGTCCCTTCTCAATCTTAAAGCCGCGTTAAGCGGGTCCCATAGATCGTCTCATTACAGCCATTTCCCTTCTTGAATTTTTTTAAAAAAAAACCCTTTTCAATTGTTTTTAAACTGTTTTTCTATCAAAAAAAATATATTAAAGTTTTTCAAGTTTTTTTAATCAATTTGATATATTAATATAAAAAATAATTAAAAAAAATCTAGCAAAACATTACTAAACACATCCTATATCCAATTTTTATAAAAAATATTTGGTCTAATAATTTAAATGTCAAAATAAATAACATAAAAGGATATTAATCTCAATGCAGGAATATCATCAACAACTAGGAAAGAAATTATAAAAATAGAAGTGTGTCCCAACACCATAAAGATTAATGTACACTGTTTCAAAAATATTTTTGAAAAAAATTGATATTTTTTATTTTAATTTTTAATTTTAATATTTTAAAATTATTTTGATATGCTGATGCTAAAAATATTTTTGAACTCTTCTTCACCAATAAATTATTAACTTATTTCAGGACAAAATAACTTCTTTCTTGTCTACCCTCACTATTTTTTTTATTTGCATGATTTTAATAATAATTTCATGCATCAAAATTATGTATTTGCAAGATATGTTTTTTGCAGCCCCCTTTTAATTTCAAGTTGATGATCCATAATGACCCTTTGCTATTAAAGTTAATAATTTTATTTTTTTTTGAGTTTTTTTAGTTTAAATTATTTTTTTTGGTGTTTTTGTATTATTTTGATGAACTAATATATAAAAAAAATAAAAAAATATTATTTTAAAATAAAAAAACACTTTAAAAAACCTTAAAATTTACCATTAATTAACCGTCTCTCTTATCATATTTTGGCGGGAATAAGTATGATTTTCTTTATGTATATATATCTAAGTATAAGCTTCAAGGTTTTTTTTGTTTTTTTTTCCTTATATCAAATCAACAGCAATAATTACGAAAAAATAATGATAATAATAACAGTTGAGTTTTGTGGGAGAGATATTTTGAATGAAGCAAGAAGTTTCCATCCTTTTTCTTCCTCCTGTGGGACCTCCTTTTTCACTGGTAAATGACAGCCTAATCACCAGCCTGGAAAGGGTTGTTATAAGAAACACTAGCTGAACACTCGAAAGCTCCATGCTTGATGGGTTTTCATGGCTGCACTCGTTCAATATCTACTGGTTTTTGATCATTAACTCCAACCCATTTCACTCCCTCTCTCCGCATCTCACCTTTTCTTTCTTCCTGAGGTAAGAGTGAGTATTTCAGCAAAAGTTTTTGTCTTTGCTAATCTTCAAATTGCATTCTTTTATACTCTATTACTGTCTTTTCATAGAGCCAAGGCCGGTTGAACTTGGTCAGCTTAGATCTGAGGTTTTTGAGGATATTGTTTTGGAGGCATTTAGTGATTGGGGAGCTAAGTTCATAAGGCCCCAGGCTTGCCAGGGGAATTTTTTCTGGTTCCTAGATATCTTTGTGAAGTGGGGTTTGGTTTTGGAGCTGCGAACTGGGCATTCTTTTGCTTGGTATGAGCTTGAGGATTTGGGATACTGCAAATGACGAGGATGAAAGGAGAGAGCTGGTTAGCTGTAGTTGTTGTTTTTGTTTTATTTGAGCTCATGGGTCATAATATATCATCAGCTGCATTCACTCCTCCTGATAACTACTTGATTGCTTGTGGTTCTTCACAAAATGTCAGCTTTCAAGGTAAAACTTATGTTCCTGATTCAGTGCATTCTTCTCTCGATTTAAAAAGAGGAACTCCTGTTGTTGCTAAGCCCAATTCTAGTTTCCCATCTCCAATTTATCAATCTGCTCGAATTTTCTCCAGCATATCATCTTACAAATTTGATATTAAGCAAGAAGGGAGGCATTGGATCCGCCTTTATTTTTACCCTATTCCAAACTCGGGCCAGAATTTGATGTCTTCGTTGATTACCGTAGCCACAGATGATTTTGTACTCTTGAGCAATTTTACATTCAAGAACTATAATGGCTCTTATATGTTTAAGGAGTATGCGGTCAATGTGACTTCTGATACTTTGACCCTTTCCTTCATTCCTTCAAACAATTCTGTCGCATTTGTTAATGCAATCGAAGTTGTTTCTGTCCCTGATGGCGTACTTCCAGACCAGGCAGTAGCTATAAATCCGTCTTCTCCGGTAAGTGGTCTTTCTGCACATGCCTTTGAAACTGTTTTCCGGTTAAACACGGGAGGCCCGTTGATCACTGCTGAAAATGATACTCTGGGAAGAATTTGGGAGAATGATGCCAAATATCTCCATGTGAACAGCTCTGCATTGAATGTTTCAGTAAACCCTGTATCCATAAGATATCCACCTGCTCTCACCACTGAAATAGCGCCAAATTGGGTTTATGCCTCCGCCGATGTAATGGAAGATGCAAAAGTAGCCAACATGAACTTCAACATAACTTGGGTGTTCTCTGTCAATCAAAACTTCAGCTATTTTGTGCGGGCGCATTTCTGTGATATCGTGAGTAAGGGTCTGAACAATCTTGTTTTCAATCTGTACATAAATGATGATATTGCTATTGAGAGTCTTGACCTCTCAACCTTCACTGGTGGCTTGAATGTACCCTATTACAAAGACTTTGTCTCCAACGCATCAGTAGATTCAGGTACTTTCACTGTAAGTATTGGTCCAGATGCAACATCGGATATGGAAAATGCAATTATGAATGGGCTGGAGATTTTCAAAATCAGCAGTGAAGCTAAAAGCTTGGATGGGCTTTCTTCCGTGGAGAGCTTCCTTCCTCAATCACCCTCGAAGAAGAACAAGATTGAAATTATTATTGGTTCAACTGTAGGAGCCCTGGCTGCATTTGGTTTGATTGGTCTCTGTTGCTGTTGGTTAGCAGCCCGCAGGTCAAAGACTACTACTCACCAGGCACTTCCATGGCTGCCATTGTCATTATATGGAAACTCTCAGACCATGACCAAAATGACCACAACTTCTCAAAAGAGTGGAACAGCAAGCTGCATCTCGCTGGCTTCCTCTAATCTTGGCCGGCTCTTCACATTCCAAGAAATCCTTGATGCAACGAACAAGTTTGACGAGAGCCTGCTTCTTGGGATTGGCGGATTTGGCAGGGTGTACAAAGGAACCCTCGAAGATGGAACTATAGTAGCTGTCAAAAGAGGAAATCCCAGATCTGAACAAGGTCTTGCTGAATTCCGAACAGAGATTGAAATGTTATCAAAGCTTCGCCACCGTCATCTTGTCTCTCTTATCGGCTATTGTGATGAGCGGTCTGAAATGATTCTTGTCTACGAATACATGGCTAATGGACCACTCAGGAGCCATCTATATGGCACGGATCTACCACCTCTATCATGGAAGCAACGACTTGAAATATGCATTGGGGCTGGCAGGGGCCTGCATTATCTCCACACAGGTGCTGCTCAAAGCATTATTCACCGAGATGTTAAGACAACAAATATTCTTTTGGATGAGAGTTTCGTGGCCAAAGTTGCTGATTTTGGCCTCTCAAAAGCAGGCCCAGCTCTTGATCAGACGCATGTGAGTACAGCTGTAAAGGGTAGCTTCGGTTACCTCGATCCTGAGTACTTCAGAAGGCAACAACTCACAGAGAAGTCAGATGTGTATTCATTTGGAGTGGTTCTAATGGAAGTTCTCTGCACTAGACCAGCTCTAAACCCTGTTCTCCCGAGGGAACAGGTCAATATAGCAGAGTGGGCAATGGCCTGGCAGAAGAAGGGCATGTTGGATCAAATCATGGACTCTAATCTAGAAGGAAAGGTGAATCCAGCTGCTCTCAAAAAATTCGGGGAGACGGCTGAGAAATGCCTAGCAGAGCATGGGGTGGACAGGCCATCGATGGGAGATGTCTTGTGGAATCTTGAGTATGCTCTTCAGCTTGAGGAGACCTCATCGGCGCTCATGGAACCTGAAGATAACAGCACAAATCATATCCCAGGCATTCCATTGACACCACTCGAACCATTCGATAACAGCACAAGTATATTTGATGGAGGGAATTCTGGAACAGAAGACGCCGACGATGGGGCCACTAGTGCTGTGTTTTCTCAGCTAGTAAATCCTCGTGGAAGATGAGAAGCAAAGGTTTCCATCCATTCTTGGACAAAACCATTCCTGGGAAAGTGAAGGATATGAGCTATGGCTATCTCTTGTTAGGTTATTCAACTACTGCCATTGCTGGATGTAGTATTCTGATTGAATTTTTGATGTCTTCTATTTCTGATATGCTACTGCATTACATAGAACAAGTTAAACATGTTTCTCTCCAGGTGTAAGACATGAATCATTCCCACACTGAAGTTCAGCCTATACTCCAAGGCTTTCATTTTCTATTCTTGTGATCTGTGAAGTACTCTATAAATCTTATGTAATAATTTGTGCATTTTACATAGCAATCAATTTTGTGTCTAAAATAATATTTTAATACATTTTGAAATAAATCTTTTGAAAATTAGATCTTGACATATCATGGATCTTCTCAAAGATTTTGATATCTGTATACCCTTGCTCATTCTTCTAAACTACATAAAAGACATTAAATAAATTTCCGATTCCATGTTATAATTTTTAAGGCATTAAAATTTAATTTATATGATTATTTAATATATAAATCCTTGTAAAATAAAAATTTGTATATATTTATAATATTTTATTATGTTAAAGAATCAGTTCAATTATATAAATTTATATTATTGCATGAGATATAAAAATATATTTTATAATGTTTCACTAATAATACATAAAAAGTAATCGAAAGAAACACAAACCAGGACATAATGGAGGCAAATTATGGGATGTATCCTCTTATTAACTAACATCGGAGAGAAATGAAAGAAACAAGGACCACTGCTGTAAATCATTGTTTTGTAGCAGACCAGAATCCTCCTGAAACTATTGCCAACTAAGCTTTCCGTTACTCCGGAAGAAGTTGAAGCTTCCCGGTGGTCTTTTTGTACACGACAACTATTCCCACTCACTTCCTGCAAACTATTCCATGTCCACTGCTGGAACCTCCGGTACAATCAAGCTTGCCAAAATCCATCAGAAGAGTGTCCTTTTGGTCCAAAACACCAGCTGGAGAGAACACACAAGCGCCGCAATCGGCGGAGAGAAGAGATGCTGTCCTAAACATTTCCTCTCCTCCCACAACTGGCATTGCAACTCCTGGCTTTGCCGGGTTCTTGAAATCAGGCTGGTAAGTCCTGCCAATCACCCCTTCAACTTTCGAAGATAGACCAAAGAACTGGAATTGAACCTCTAAGTGAGCAAAACAGTCATCGGAAGGTATCTGATAGTTATGAATTCTGTCATCCTCTCTGGTTACTGGTACAACGTTGACTGAGATCTCCGCAACCTCCGGGAGAGTGACTCGGACACTGTTCCTGCTCGATGTTCTCTGTACTATAATATCATTATCTGGGGATTGCCATGCAGATAACTGACCTTCCGGTACGATTAGCTCTTTCCCGTTGTGGGATAGTCTGAGATGATCAACCTCACCATTCCAGGTCGATGCTTCGGTGGCCTCAAGAGAGAAACTGTGCGAGTCGAAGAGGATGCCAAGGGCTTGAATCCAAGTATAGTCCCTGGTTCTACCTGCTGGCCGAAGGCCAATAAAACGGGCGTTGATTTGTAGGTTTAGATCAGAAACTAAGCTGAAATGCTCGTTTTTCTTTGCCATGAAAGTAAAAGACAATGCCATCTGCACCAATGAACCGGGGGTCCAAGCATGCTGCTCCAGGTGCATCGCAATTCGGTTTGAGATCTGTAATCACCAAGAAAATCATATTGAGTCATGTAATTCCTACCCATCAAACGAGGAACGCAATTCTGATTTATGAAATTATAAAACCGCTGTAAATTATAATCACTTACTTTTGCATTCGGTCTTGCATGTGGGCGATTTACAGTTCACATAGCAAGCTTTTTTCGCTTTGGGATCAGTTGGTTTTGATTTAGGGCATTCAGATGGACATTTCAGCTTCTTGTGAGCACATGGGCCGGTGATACAGGACCGATATTCAGCATAGATTTGTGCTGCACCACAAACAAGTAGCAGAATCATCAACAAGCCATAATTGCCGCTACTTGAAACCTTCATAGCTATTTCCCTTCAATGACCTAATGATATAATAGATTGCTGGTGACAAACCTCTAAAATTCTGCTCTCTATATAGATTTTAACAAGTTGGATTTCTTCTCCATTTTTTAAAAAAGATATATAAATATTAAAAAACCCACTTGCAAATTCAATTTCTTGCTTAGCTGAACTTACATGTGGTTGTCCTTTAAGTGCATTTATGGATAGTTAAGTTCTGGTCAATGCCTTGGAGCTTAAATCATGATTTAAAATTGTACATTTAAGAATTCAAAGCATTTCCACGGGTGGCATAGTGCATTAATGGGAATCAACATCTTTAGTCCATGTGATTGCCACAACTTTTTAGCCTGGTAAACCGCCACGAATTCCTATTTCTGTGCTGCTGCATGTTCCTGAAAAGATTTCCATGACCATTTACAGGGTGCAAATACTATGTTCAATTTGAACATCATTTTGTTACTCCCACTTGCGGGATTGCAGGTTGTCAATCCAGACATCCTTTGACGATCAAACTCTTTCTCCTCCACAAGAATCGAAGTCCTCACAATCTCCTTTGAAAAATAGAGCAGTGTCGTCCCAGGAGCAATATGTGGTCCAGAACCCCAGTATCCACACAACTTACGAGTTCAGACAGTGAAGATGGGAATTGTTTTATTACTTGTGAATTGAGCATGTAAGCTTTTGACATTGACTCTAGAAAGAAAGAGTACAGTAAAATTGCTAGCAAATGGTACAACTACACGATAAGGATTAGTACTATAACTTCATTGATATTAGGTTAAATGGACACTATTTTCATTTGTTTGTTTTGTAATGCAACCCCGACAAAAAGACATAGTTGCTGTCCCATGTTAGTTGGAAATGCCATCCTAGAGCAACTTTTCTAGAATTTCAACTCTAACAATCAGCAGCACAGCAGTATACATGTGACATTTTCCAGTCCATTGGTGCATTTTCCTTGTTGATATTATCTTGTAGCCCGGTTGGTGAAGTTATCCATCAATCATCCATTGATTATTGATTATTCTTTATCCTTATTCACCAATATTCTCTAGACAAGACAGTCATTTGTGTTAAGTGTATAGTATGCATACATGTGGGCATATATACATAAGTTTTTCCTTATGTGTATAAATAGCAAGACATGTGAATTGTATGTTTAAGCACAGTAAAATCAAATTTGAAATTCTCTTCTTGCCCTCTAAACTCCCTCTCTCTTCTTCATCTGCTTAAACCTCTGTCTCTTTCTTCCCTTTTTGCATAATCTCTTCACTCCTTTGATAATCTCAACATGGTATCAGAGCTACAAATACTCACGCATACACATTAATTTGAAGAATTTCGTGCTTCTGTAATTTGTTCTTCGTCACACTCGGTCTTTTTTATTCAAAACATTTACCCAAAATTTCTACAAAATGTTGTGATTCTTGTACAAGAATACTGTGTACATTGAAGTGTTACTGAAAAATCCTCGAAAAGTTTGTTAATTTCAAGACAATGGTGATAGCAACTTAGCTTCAAATCCTGCATTCTCCGATAACAACTCTAATTTCAACATCCGTGAGTGTGAAGCTAGGCGACACAAATTATCTGAATTAAAATTTTCAAATGCGATTGTTGTTGGAGAGCAATGGAATCATTGAGTTTGTTGATGGAATTCACAACTGCTCGTCCTTTGCTACAATGGATGAATGTGGTACAAATGTTTCTAATTCCTCTTCTTCTGGTGAATGTGATGATGTGTTAATTTGAAAAAATACATGATAGGGCTGTTATGCAACTTCTTACTACTACATTATCTCCAATAGCTATGTCATGTGCAATTGGTAGTATAAGTGCTAGAGATCTTTGGTTTCGATTAACATAGCAGTTTTCTACAGTTTAAAAAACAAACATCTTTCAATTGAAGTCAAATTTACAGAATATTAGAAAGGGTCCTGACACAATTAGCCAATATCTTCTTAAAATCAAAGAAGCTAGGGATTATCTAAGTGCTGCAGTAGTATGTTTTGTTGATGAAGATATTGTAATTCTAACTTTGAATGTACTCCCTACTGAATACAACACATTTAGGTGTGTAATTAGGGGCAGGGAGAGTGTGATCACATTGAAGGAGTTTTCTATCACAATTGCTTGCTGAGGCGAGAATTATAAAGACTCATTCCTGAAACTTCATCATATCTAACTGTCATGCATACTATCTCCTCGAAATCTACTACTTCTCTTATTGCATATACTCACCAGCCTCATCGAAATCATATATACAATGCTTATGACAGTGGGAATTATAAGTCATTTAATAGAAATAGAGGAAAAGAAAGATTTCATCAAGGAATGCAAAACATTCATCATAAACCTCATTATCATGCTAAATCACATGATATGGCCTTGGTGAACTCAGGAGTTCATGGTCCTTCTCCACCTCACTCATTTGCTTCAAGTCCTATATGTCAATTATGCAATCGTGAGGGTTATACTACTCTAGCATGTGGTTTTAAATGTGATGAGAGAGTCAAATGTAATATTTGTGGTAGGACAAATCATTCAACATAGTATTGTTTCTATAATGACAATGACCCTAACTGTGTTGGCATTATTCTTTAGCTTAGACATATTCTGCTCCGTACCATGGTATTTAGGCTATGAACACAATATGGCATCCATCTCAACATTCTTCTCCAATTTGGATTGCAAACACTGGGGCTAGAAATCATATGACAACTGCTGACATGTTCAATCTCTATGTTTCTGCCCCTTATCCTATAAATGGCACAGTGCAAACAACGAATGGTAAAGGTTTGTTAGTGTCACATGTTGAGAATTCTATTATCCCTACAAGTACTGCAACCATTAAACTGAATTCAATATTATATGTTCCACAGATTACTCAAAATTTGATGTCAATATATTGTTTGTGTTTGGATAATAATTATCATGTTATTTTTGATGCTTTGGGACAAGGCCACAGGGAGGATGATATACAAAGGGCATTATAGTAATGAACTTTATCCCTTCCTTTTGTTCCTCACAGTTCTGGTATGTCCTTCCTCAAATCTCATCCTCAGTCATATTTTGATCAACTTTGTTTTCTCTTCCACTTGGCACTACAGACTAGGCCATCCTATAAATAACATTGCTTCTTTAATGCTAAATAAGGAAAATGTCAAGTGTTTTTTTTATTCTCCCACATCTACATGTCATAGTTATTTGCAGGGTAAGTTTTCTAAACTTCCCTTTTATTCTTGTAGTGTTACGTCTTCATCACGATTTCACATTGTACATGTGATGTTTAGGGGGCCTTCTCCTTGTGTGTCCATTGATGTTTATAGATACTATGTGATGTTTATTGATGAATATTCAAGATATTGTTGGTTGTTTCCACTGGTCAATAAAAGTTTTGTGTGTTCTGTGTTCATTGCATTCTATAACTATGTTTCCACTTAATTCTCATGTTCTATACAAATTTTGCAAAGTGATGGGGATGGGGAGTATATCAGTGAACCACTTCAAGCCTTTCTTACTATTAAAAGGATTGTTCATAAAAAATCATGCTCCTACACTCATGAACAGAATGGACTTGTTGAACGCAAGCATCGTCACCTAATTGAAACCACCATTACTCTGCTTCATCATGCAAAATTACCATCTTTCCTTTTGGACTTATGCAATCCATACAACATTATATTTGATAAATAGAATGCTTTCTCTTGTTCTTCATCACCAATCTCCATATAAAACTCTATTCAAAACTATACCAGTTATTTCTCATCTACACATTTTTGGTTGTGTGTGCCTATTACTTCGTCCTTATATTGCCAATAAATTACAAGCTAAGACTAAAATGTGTGTATTCTTAGGTTATGCATCCTAATATAAAAGATATGTATGTTTTGATGTTCTTAACAAACGAACATATATCTCGAGACATGTTATGTTCAATGAACATGTATTCCCCTATCTTGAGTTAGCTATAGGCAATAAGCCCTCATCTGATTCCTCATCTGTGTCTTTTATCCTCATGCTAGTGGTCACAAATAATAATATTGTTGCTTTGTCTCCACCACAATCCACACCCCCGCCCCTACTTCCCCTGCCTTATCCTCGTCTAAGTCCATTACTTCTACACCCTTGCATTCATCATCATCTCTGCCTATGGAGCCTAGATCCTGTAATGCAAGTCAATCACTACCTCATATGCCAACAAAGGATTCATTTAAACCTGAAGCTATATCAGTGGTTTTACATATTCATCATGAATGTGCTCCCTATGCAAACTCATAGTAAGAGTTATCAGAAAGAAGGCATGTTTCACTACCTCTACTAATGCTTTTATTGTTGATTTGTCCCTATTTGAGCCAACTAGTTACAAAGTTGCATTGCAAATTCTAGTATGGCTGGCAACCATGAAAGAGGAAATTTATTTTTTAAAATCTTAGGATACTTGGAGTTTGGTGACTTTTCCTCCTCACAAGAATATGATGGGATGCAAGTGGATCTTTAAAATCAAGAAACATGCTGATGAGTTTGTAGCTCATCACAAGGCTCGATTGGTGGCACAAGGGTTTAGTAAGGAACTTGGCATTTATCACGGGGAGACGTTTAGTCTTGTGGTTAAGCCTACCACCGCAAGGATTGTCCTAGCTTTTGCTGCTCATTTTGGGTGGTTGTTAAGACAACTGGATATTAAAAATACATTCCTACATGGTGTTCTGCTAGAAAAAGTGTTCATGACTTAGCCCCCTAGTTTCACTGATCCCGAGCTTCCCAAGTCTGTATGCAAACTTCATAAATCCCTTTATGGCCTCAAACAGGCTCCGCGAGCTTGGAATGCCAGGTTTACTTCATTCTCACCCACCTTGGGGTTTCGACAAACTTATTCTGATGCTTCTTTGTTTGTAAAACCCCTTGCTATTGGTGTTATTGTGCTGCTGCTTTATGTTGATGATATTATTGTGACTGTAAGTGATTCTAATATCATTGGGGACGTAATTTAGGCCCTTGCAACTGATTTGGGGCCACTTCATTATTTTCTAGGCCTTCAAATTTCATATACTTCTTTTGGATTATTCTCAGTATATTCATGATGTTTTTGGCAAGACATAAGTTGGTTGCCAAAGCTTTGTGCCACTCCCTGTATTCCTTCTCATAGATTGTTAAAGGATGACGGTGTGCCATTTGATAAGCCTTCATTGTATCACAACATTGTAGGGGTTTTGCAATACCTCACATTCACACGGCCTGGCATTCCAAGTCTGCCAGTTCATACGATCCCCTATGGTCAACCACTTCACAGCAGTAAAGAGGATTTTATGTTACCTCAAAAGCACTCTTCAGTCTAGGATTAGTTATCACAAAAGTTCCTAGATCTCACAACATATAGTGATGCTGATTGGGTTGGGTATCCCTGATATAAACTTCATCAACAATTGTGATGAAACCCAATCAGAATGATGGTTTAGAACCCCAAGATCGTGTAGACAAGATTGGTTAAGCCTTGACCCAACACCTAACAAGATTAAAACCAAGACTATGAAAAGATTTAAAACGCCACACCTAGAAAACCTGAGAATCTCTCAACAATCAAGGAGATAAGTTTGGTTGTTTGAACACCACAATTAACTTAATAAGTTCTAGGAATTCTTTTAAGAACGAAGAGGAACATAAGACCTCACAAATATGATAATTTTTAAAAATATAATCTGTTTATTCATTTCAAAATACCCATTTATATACTTGGAACAACCCTCTAAGAATAGCAAAAGTCATAACTAAAGGTTTAAAAGAGCTCAAACAGTAACATAAACAAGTCCCCGTGTTTTTAGGTCTCTTGGATTTCTAGAGGTTATCATAAATAGCTAAATGACTAAATTCAATGTATTTAACATAACCATTCAAGACCAAATTCATTTCTCTATTTAATATCCTTCGAACTCATCAAATTCATGCCCTTTGATGGCCAGACCATGCTGAAATATTTTTGCATAATTATTAGCCTCTTCAATTGCTTTGATGATGTGAACTAAGCCTTGATTATTATTTGAGCCCATCTTGGTCTTTTTAGAATCAGCCCAAATCTCTTGAATTAACTCATTTAGTGCTTCCTTGAAATGTTTGGCTCCAAATCCTGTAATTGGGCCACTTGGAAGTGATAAAGAGTCTTGTGCAAATTCAGCCGCATTCTCGAGTGTATGATCCATGTCCAGCTCCTTTGTTTGCATCATTCTCCCCCTCTTAAGAAGGATTTGTCCTCAAATCATCACCTACATCAAATGGAGATAAATCAGAAACGTTAAAGCTTGCACTAACACCAAACTCACATGGTAAGTCAAGCTTGTAGGCATTATCATTGATGCGTTCTAGTACTTGAAATGGTCCGTCACCCCAAGGTAAGAGTTTTGAACGTCGTTTTTCCAGAAAACATTCCTTTCTTAAGTGCAACCAAACCCAACCGCCTAGTTCAAACACTACCTTCTTTCGTCCCTTGCTGACTTGTTAAACATATTGTTTAGTCCTCCTTTCAATGTTTAGTCATGTCTTTTCATGAATCATCTTTACAAATTCTGTCTTTGTTTTGCCATCTAAGCTCACATGTTCACTCATAGGTAAAGAAGTTAAATCCAAAGGTGACAAAGGGTTAAAGCCATTAACCATTTCAAATTGTGAAAACTTAGTTGCAAAATGTATACTTCTATTTTAAGCAAATTCAACATGTGGCAAACAATCTTCCCATGTTTTCAAGTTCTTTTTAATGGTAGCACGTAATAAAGAAGACAAAGTTCTATTCACTATAGTTTGACCATCCATTTGTGGATGACAAGTAGTAGAAAACAATAATTTGGTTCCTAACTTTCTACACAAAGTTTTCCAAAAGTAACTCAAAAAATTTACATCCTTATCACAAACAATGGTCCTAGGCATGCTATGTAACCTAACAATTTCTTTGAAGAACAAATCAGCTATAAATGATGTATCATGAGTTTTATGACAAACAATGAAGTGTGCCATCTAGGAAAATCTATCTACCACCACAAAAATAGAATCTCTCCCCCTCTTAGTCCTAGGTAATCTAAAAAAAAATCCATAGAAATATCAGTCTAAGGTTCACTAGGTATTGGTAAAGGGGTGTACAAACCATGAGGTTTCAACTTAGACTTGGCCTGTTTACAAGTGATGCACTTTTCACAGAATCTTTCCACATCACGTTTCATATAAGGTAAAAAAAATGATCATGCAAAATTCCTAATGTCTTAGCTACACCAAAATGACCCATCAAACCACCACCATGAGCTTCTCCCACAAACAATTCACACAAAGAACACATAGGCACACATTTATTTTCCCGAAACAAAAATCCTTCATGCCTATAAAACTTTCCAAATGCCACTTTCTCACATGCATTAACATCACCAAAATCAGAATCTTGTGCATACAAATCCTTAATGTATTCAAAGCCAAGCAATTTTGTATCTAAAATGGAAAGTAAAGCATACATTCGGGACAATGCATCGGCTACCACATTTTCCTTACCTTGCTTATATCTGATCACATAAGAAAATGTTTTAATGAATTCCACCCACTTGGCATGGGGCCTATTCAACTTTTATTGTCCTTTCAAATGCTTCAAAGACTCATTATCCGTGTGAATCACAAATTCCTTTGGCCATAGATAATGCTGCCAAATTTATAAAGCCCTTACCAAGACATACATCTCCTTATCATAAGTAGGGTAATTTTGGGCCGCCCCACTCAACTTTTCACTAAAATAAGCAACTAGACGACTTTCTTGCATCAAAATAGCTCCAATACCTATTCCTGAAGCATCACACTCAATTTCAAAAGTTTTAGCAACATTAGGTAAAACAAGCAAAGGTGCATTAGTTAACTTTTCTTTGATCAGATTAAATGCATTTTCTTGTTCTTCCCACCAACTTAAATGAAACATTTTTCTTGATGAGTTCAATAAGAGGTGTGGCTAAGCTACTAAAATCTTGCACAAACCGACTATAGAAGGTAGCTAAGCCGTGGAAACTCCTCACTTGGCTGATTGTTATAGGTGTTGGCCACTCTTGGATTACCTTAACCTTTTCCTCATCCACCTCAATTCCTTTCTTACTAACAACAAAACCAAGAAACATAAGTTTATCCGTGCAAAAGGTGCACTTCTTGAGATTAACAAACAACTTTTCTTTCCTTAGAATTTCCAAGACAAATTTCAAATGCATTGCATATTCTTTCAAGTTTTTTGGTATAAATTAGGATATCATCAAAATACACAACGACAAATCTGCCAATAAATGCACGTAAAGCATGGTTCATCAAACGCATAAATGTGCTTGGAGCATTAGTTAATCTGAAAGGCATCACTAACCACTCATACAAACCGTATTTAGTCTTAAAAATAGTTATCCATTCATCACCTTTCTTCATCCTAATTTGATGATATCCACTCTTAAGATCCACTTTTGTAAAGATAGAAAAACCGTGCAATTCATCCAGCATATCGTCTAATCTAGGAATGGGATGACGATACTTTACCATTATGTTATTGATGGCTCGACAGTCAACACACATCCTCCATGTTCCATTCTTCTTAGGACCTAATAGCACCGAAACCACACAAGGACTCATGTTTCACGCATATACCCCTTCTCTAATAATTCACCTACTTGCCTCTGAAGTTCCTTCATATCCTTGGGATTACTCCTATAAGCAGGTCAGTTTGGAATTGACATACCTGGTATGAAATCAATTTAATTTTCAATCCCTCAGATTGGAGATAATCCATAAGGTACCTCTTCGGGAAGGACATCTTCAAACTCTTGCAACAAAGAAACAATATCGCTCAGCAAAGCACCGACGAGATCATTAGTACACAAAAGAGCCTCCTTGTACATGAGTACAGTAAGGGGCTGGTGTGAAAATAATGCTCTCTTGATCTCACTTTTTTTTGCAATGTAATTGATTTTTTCCTCTTTTGCTTTATAATGGATGAAATCCCTTTCTTTCTTTTTTTCTCTGATAAATGTTTTTCTATCTTTTTTTTTTCAATTTTGGCCTTCTTTTCTTTTTCTTTCTTTTGTTCACTTGATCTTTATAACTTTAATTGGTCCTCCCTGACCTGTTCTAGATTTAGTGGCAAAAGAATAATAGGTTATTTTCTATGAGTGAAAGAATATCTATTTGTGAATCCATCATGCATAACCCTTCGATCATACTGCCATGGTCTTCCTAATAGTAAAGGCATGCATGCATAGTAACCACATCATAAAGCACTTAATCCTCATATTTACCAATGGATAATGCCACCAATACTTGCCTTGTCATCTTGATTTTGCCACATTTATTCAGCCACTGAAGTCGATAAGGGTGAGAATGTTTCAAGGTAGTTAAGGCCAATTTCTCCACCAAATAAATGCTGGCTACATTTGTGCAACTCTCTCCATTGATAATGACACTGCAAACTTTGTTTTCACAAAACACCGAGTATGAAACAAGTTCTCCCTGTGGTTACTTTCTTCCTCCTTAACCTGCATATTGAGAACTCACTTTGCTACCAATAAATCTCCAACCACAACACTTTGCCATCATCAGCATCCTCTAGAGGTGGCATGTCATTATCATCTACTTCTTCTTCATTCTCCGACTCAAGCTCTCCTTTAGCGTTTATCACCATCACCCTTTTGTTTACACATTGGCTGACTATGTGTCCCCCACCCCTGGCATTTAAAACACTTAATATCACATGTTTTAGAACTTGAAGTTTTGATGTTACCTAAAGAAGCAACGATCGTTGGTTTGGAATTCTTAGAGTATTCAAA
Source organism: Salix udensis (assembly GCA_029204005.1). NCBI lineage: Eukaryota > Viridiplantae > Streptophyta > Magnoliopsida > Malpighiales > Salicaceae > Salix > Salix udensis. Next base: position 12,186,151 of record CM055029.1, read on the forward strand.
TTTTGGCTTATGTTGTAGTTGCTCATCCCTTTTCAGAGTTGTCTTCCATGGACTGGTATTAGCCATAGGTTGTCCCCTCTTAACCAATTCTTTTTTGTTTGAGTTGTTCCTCCACCTTTATGGCTTGATGCACCATATCTGTCAACTCAATATAGTGTTGCATCTCAACTATATCCATAATCTCACGATTTAAATCATGCAAGAACCTAGCCATAGTGGCTTCCCGGTCCTCTTCCACATTAGCCCGGATCATAGCTACCGCTATCTCCTTGTAATATTCTTCCATACTTTTGGAACCTTGATTTAACCTCTGCACATTTTGATACAATCTCCTATAATAATGGCTGGGTACAAAACGCTTTCTCATAAGCATTTTCATCTCCTCCTAAGTGTCCACGGGTGACTCTCTATTCCTTCTCCTATTAATCAGTAATTGATCCCACCAAACAATGTTATAATCGGTGAATTCATATGCAACCAACTTAACCTTCTTTATCTCCGAGTAGTTATGACAATCAAACACCATCTCCATTTTAGTTTCCCACTCCAAATAAACTTCAGGATCACTTTTACCTTGAAAAGATGGGATTTTAATCTTTATGTTTCCCAAATCATTAGCCCTCCTAGGCCTACCCATCCCAGCTTCTCGATTCTCATTCCCGTGCTGAACCTGCCCTAGTTCAAATATGGCTCATCAAACTCCTCCGACTCCGCCTCTTCCTCAACATTCCGCCACGGAACACGCCCATCTTGCTACATATTGGGGATTTCTTGTTGATGTCCCTTAGGATTCTCTGCTTCTACCCTGTCCAACCTATCATGAATAGGTTCTAATTTCAGCCCTCAACATACGCCTTATCTCCCCTAACAAGGCTTGCATTGGAGGTTCAGAATTGCAGGTTATCGAAACTTCTTCGGTTGTATCTTCTCACAAGTACTCCCTCAAGTGTTTCACTCAAGAATTGATACAATTGTGCTCGTGTTTTCACACTAAACAACTTTTACCCTCTTATGGTCTCACACACTTTTGCCATTTTTTTCCCACTCTTTTGTGTCTTTTTTAGTTCTTAATCAAACTTTCAAAAACTAATTCAAAATAATCCCATAGCAATTCAAAAATTAGAAACAAACAAAACTAACCAAAAGGCCAAGAACTTGAATAAGATGAGATACAAGATTGAAAAAAAGAAGTTTTGTTTTTTACTGGAATCGTGTATTTTTTTTTCTTTTTTTTTGATGATTTTTTTTCTGAACTTGAATAGGGTGAGAAACAAGATTGAAACGGAGTTTTCCTACTGCAATCATGTACCTTTTTTTTTGATGATTTTTTTTCTTCTACAAGAGGTATATACAAGAAAAATGAAAATGAAAGATAGTCAAACTTATCTTAGAACCAAAGCTTTGATACTAAATGATATGAACTTCATCAACAATTGTGATGAAACCCAATAAGAATGATGGTTTAGAACCCTAAGATCGTGTAGACAAGATTGTTTGAGCCTTGACCCCACACCTAACAAAATGAAAACCAAGACTACAAAATATTTAAACGCCACACCTAGAAAACCTGAGAATCTCTCAACAATCAAGGTGATAAGTTTGGTTGTTTGAACGCCACAAGGGTTAACTTGATAAGTTCTAGGAGTTCTTTTAAGAACAAAGAGGAACATAAGACCTCACAAATATGATGAAATTTCTGAAAACATAATATGTTTATTCATTTCAAAATACCCATATATATATATAGAACAACCCTCCAAGAATAGGAAAAAGTCATAACTAAGGGTTTAAAAGAGATCAAACAATAACATAAACAAGTCCCCACATTTTTAGGTTTCTTGGACTTCTAGAGGCTACCATAAATAGCTCAAATGACTAAATTCAATGTATTTAACATAACCATTCAAGACCAAATCATTCCTCTATTAATATTCTTGTAACTCATCAAATTCATGCCCTTTTGATGGTCAGACCATGCTAAAAATGTTTTTGCATAATTATTAGCCTCTTTAATTCCTTTGATGATATGGACTAAGCCTTGATTATTATTTGAGCCCACCTTGGTCTTCTTAGAATCAACCCAAATCTCTTGGATTAGCCCATTTAGTGCTTCCTTGAAATGTTTGGCTCTAAGTCTTGTAAT
>CM055029.1:12188793-12242574 GCA_029204005.1 Salix udensis
GGAAGTAATAAAGGGTCTTGTGCAAATTCAGCTGCATTCCCGAGTGTATGATCAACATGTCCAGCTCCTAGGTTTGCATCAATCCCAATGATCGAAGGTCTACGAATGGTTAGGTTGTTTTTCATGGTTCAAGCCCTGTTTCTTGGTCATCCAATAAACAACAAACTGTCTCTAAGTCCTTGAATGAAGCTAAATACAAGGCACTCTCCACTACCTAGCTAATCTTGATTGGATTAAAGCAATTTTTTGGTGTTTTTGGGTGTGATTCTCTCCTAGGCACCTGTTCTATTCTGCGATAATCTCTATGCCATTGCACTCTTTTTCGAACCAGTTCAACATCAAAAGACTAAACAAATTGAAATTCATGTTCATTTTGTTCACGAACATGTGGCTAACAACAATCTCATTGTCCAATTTGTATCTTCTCAAGAACAGTTTGTAGATATCCTCACCAAAGGTTTAAGCTCTACTCTGTTTCATACTCATTATTGCAATCTCAAGCTTGGTTTGTTCAAGCCAGTGATTGAGGAGGGATGTAAAGTATATAGTATTCATACGTGTGAGTATGCATACGTAAGTTTTCCTATATGTGTATCAAATAACAAAGACATGCAAATTGTATGTTTAAGCACAGTAAAATCAAATTTGAAATTCTCTTCTTTCCCTCTAAACTCCCTCTCTCTTCTTCATCTGCTCAAACCTCTTTGTCTCTTTCTTCCCTTTCTGCATAATCTCTTCACTTCTTTGATAATCTTAACAATTTGCAAACACATTAGTTTTTCTCTCTTGCACAAGAAAAGATGCCATACATGATATGTGCATCTTGTCCTATAAAATTCTCTTTTCGCTCATATCTTAGATATAATTTCCCTAGCATTTAACATATACACACCCTTATTCCCAAGAATTTTGCGTGTGAGATTCATGATTAAGGAAGTTAAAACCCAAGCCAATATTAGGGTTGGAGTGGATGTGTTATGGAAAGCTTTAGCTAAGGATTTGAAGGATATTCTTCTAAAAATGATGCAAATTTTTGTGAAGGATGCACATATGTATGCTTGAAGGAGATGGTGGCCTTGGTACAATCTATCTCTTCAGCTTTGGTCTTGATGAGTCCATTTCTTTGGCTTATACTAATCAAATTACTACACTTAATTTTTGTGTTGGTTCATTTAATTTTCTAAATGAATTTAAGCAACAAGTGTAAATCACATGTTTGTCTTGTTTTGATGTGTCGGTAACAACAATAACAAAGTTTTTTTTTCATTCAAAATATTATGTCAAATATAAAAATAGCAAGATACTAGAAAGAAAAGGTTTTAGAGTTTGATGAGTCTATTCATCGAATAGGGCTTGAAGTAATAAAATGAGGTCATCTAGATCATGGATTTTCTCATCATAAGGCAACTTTCCAACTTACTTCAACTGGAGAGCAAAACACTCTAATTGATGTCACGATCTCGTATGAGTCTGAAACAAAAGAAGAATGCCACCAAATACACCATCATCAACATTATTTTTATCAAGAACATGGAAAATTACTTGATGCTTGATGGAACTTAGATCATTTTTATTACTTGTGTCTCTTCTCTTTTGAGTCCTACCTAGTTACTGTAATAAAGGGAAAATAGTTTCATTTGATGTATTGATCTTCAATAATTTTTGAGGTAATAAAGTTAATGTAATTTTTGAGGTACTAATCATTCATAATGTATTTAGTTTTAGGGATTATGTATTTTCTCTAAAACTAAATTTAATAAATGAGTATCATTAGATTAGGATGAGTGAAGGTAATGAGTAGAAAACAAAGTTTAAGACTAAACATGATTTGTATGAATGATTAGTGATGTCGTTTGAGCTTACAAATACTTCTAGTATGTTTATGAGGTTAATGAATCATATTTTGTGTGCATTCTTAGAAAAAAATTATGATTGTGTACTTTGATGACATCTTAATCCATAGTAAGAACTTGAATAAGTATCTTGATCAATTGCATAATGTATTTAGTGTATTGCATAATAAGAAATTATATGTTAATCTTAATATATACACCTTTTGCATGGAAAAGATTGTGTTTCTTTGATATGTAATAATTTTACAAGTTATCGAGATAGATGAAGAGAACATTATGGCCATTCAGGATTGGCCTACACCAAAGTCTATGATGAAGGTAAGGAGTTTTTCATGGACTTGCTAGTTTAATAGAAGGTCCGTAAAGAGTTTTAGTATTACTGTAACACCTTTAACTAAAATTGTTAAATAGTTAGTTGAGTTTAAATAAGATGATGTATAAGATAAATACTTTTAATTTTCATGAATGATAAACTATGTTCTGCTTTGATTTTATATTTGTCAGACTTCACAAAAGCTTTTGAGTTGAATGTAATGCTTCAAGCATAAAGTATAAGGGTTATGTTAATGCAAGATAAAAGACCCATTGTATATTTCAGTGAAAAACTTAATAGGACGACATTGAACTACCCTTATATATAGCAAAAAGCTTTATATTTTGATGAGAATGCTGAAGACATGACAATATTACCTTTGACTCAAAGACTTTGTAATACATTTAGATGACGAATCCTTGAAGAATTTTGAAGGGTAATATAAGCCGAGTAAGGGACATGTCAAATAGATTGAATTTAATAAAACTTTTCTTTATATGATAAAGTATAAGCAAGGAAAAGAAAACATTTTAGCTAATGCACTTTCATATAGATATATTCTTTTATCCACTTTAGATGTTAGATTGCTAGGATTTAGACACAATATAGAATTGTAAGAAGATGATGATGATGATTTTGGTACTGTTTTTTATGCATGTAAGATTTCGATCCTTTAAAAAGTATTACAGGCTTAATGGATACTTGTACAAAGATGATAATCACTTGTGTGTTCCATTAAGTTATATGCATGAATTACTTGTACATGAAGCACATGAAGGTGGGTTGATGAGGTATTTTGTAGTTAATGAGACAGTTGTTGTGTTGCATAAGCATTTTATTGGCTAAAAATGAAAAAGTATGTGTAACATATATGTGATAAATAAATAACATGTAGAAAAATAGGATTCAACCGCATGATTTCTATACTCTTTTTTCTTGTACCTAAAGAATCATGGGATAGATATTTCAATGGACTTTATATTAGGTTGATGTAATTCGAAATGGGGCAGGGACCTAATTTTTGTAGTTGAAGATAGGTTTTCAAAGATGACATATTTTCATACCTTGTCATAAAACCGACAATATAACTAATGCTATTGATTTGATTTTTAAAGAGATAGTACGACTTAATAAGGTCCTTAAAGGCATTGTTTCTTATAGAGATGTTAAGTTTCTTAGTTATTTTGGAAGATGTTGTGGAGAAAATTAGGGACTAAGTTGTTATTTTAAACTATATGTCATTCCCTAAACAAATGGATAAACTAAAATAATTAATAAGACTTTAAAATAGCTTTTTGTGTGTTGTCAAAGAGCTTAAAGCATTGGAAAAATTGTTTGTCATTAATAAAGTTTGTATATAATCATAACGTGTATTATACTATTGTTTTTTTTTTTTACCATTTGATATTGTGTATTGATTTAACCATTTAACTCTCATAGATTTGATTCCTTTATCCGTTGATAAAATGGTTGGTTTGGATGGAAATTGTCATAAATGGTGAAGACACTCCATAAGAGTATACAAGAGCAGATTAAAAAGAGGAACCATATATATACAAATAAAGCTAATAAGGAGAACAAACATGTTGTATTTCAGCCCAGTGATTGGGGTTTAGATGTTTATGTGCAATGGGCAATATCCGACCTAAGGAAAGTCCAAGTTATATCCGCGAGGAGATGGGCAATTTAAGATCTTGGAAAGAATAAATGACAATGCATATAAAGTTGATTTATTAAGTGAATATGGTGTTAGTATTACCTTTATGTTTCTCATATTATTATATTTGATGTAGATAGAAGATTCGAGGTTGAATCCTTTTGAAGAGAGATTGAATGATAAAGATCAACCCAACACCACTTTTAGACATGTCATTGACCCATTGGTGGTGCCAAGTGGGCTTATTACAAGAGCTATGCAAAAAAGATTAAATAAACATTGAATGAGTTAGTTTAACACACATAGAGTAAGATAGATCTAAAAGGAAAAAAGACACATATAGATCTTAAAGTATAACCTTTAATTTATCTAATCAAAGTCCAAGAAAAGTCTCATCCAAGTTTTAAAGAGGTTTGATGTGTTTGACCCAAAATCAACCTTGATTTGGGCTTACTTTTTCTAGTATTACATAGAATCCAAGTTAACATATTGTTCTTTTAAGAAAATAAAGAAATCAACCTTGATTTGGGCTTGAACTAGAAACTGACTTATCGAGATTTAACTGATTTCATGGCGTTAATCTATATTTCTTGTTCGTGAATTGATATTTGTTAGGTGGGGGTTCAAATATAATAGGATTGATGCCTAGATACAAGTTATTTTTATGTCACACTCCTATCAAACTTGATTTACCTATTAAGTCTCTTGTGTGCGGATTGATTGATCTTATGATAATAAGTTCCTCATCATTAAACAACCCAATAAATCATGACACACAAACATCAAAAGAACATAACATTGAATAGCACGAAACAACCCTTGCAATATTCACTTATTACATCACAAACATCACCAGCACCTGACAGCTGACATTACTTTAATTAATTAAGTTTGAAGCCAGGTAAGCTTCTACTCTTTTTCATTAGGAGAGCCACAACATTGCAGCGTTTACTTCCTGCAAACGATGCCATATCCTGCAGAAGCCCCCTTTGTGCAGTCTAGAGTGCCATAGTTCATGACTGGGGAGGTCTCTTGGTTTGAACCACTTTCTGGAGAGAATATGCAGGAGTTGCAATCAGTAGAGAAAAGGGATGCGATTCTGTAATTGTTTTCACCTCCCAAAACTGGCATTGCCACACCCGGCTTTGCAGGGTTCTCAAAATCAGGCCTGTAAGTCCTGCCAAGTACTCCATCAACTTTTGAGGATAGGTGAAAGAACTTAAACTGCACCTCGAAATGGGCAAAGCAGTCATTAGCAGGCAGTCGATAGCTATGGATTTTATCATCTTGTTTAGTCACTGGAACTGCAGTGACCATAATCTCTGCTTTATCCTTCAAGGTGATTACGGCACTGTTCTTGCCTGATAGTCTCTCTACTTTCACATCTTTCTCGGGCGAGTACCAGGTGGAAAGAGAGCCTTCTGGTATGACCAGATCTTGCCCATCGTAAGAGAATTTTAGATGGTCAACTTCACTGTCCCAAGTCGCGGCCCTGGTGGCCTCGATAGAAAAGGTTTGAGAGTTGAAAAGGATTCCAAGGGATTGAATCCAAGTGAAATCCCGGGTTCTGCCCGCTGGCCTGTGACCAATGAAGCGGCTGTTGATTTGAAGATCAAAATCTGATACTAAGCTGAAGTGCTCATTGCTCTTTCCATGGAAATAGAAGACGATCCCATCGCCACCAATGAAGCGAGGATCAAAGCATGCTGATCCTGGGGCCTTACAATTTGCTTTGGGCTCTGAAAAAAGAGAAGATATATATATATATATATATATCAGAAACATGCTTCAGCAAAGGTAGTTTCCACAACCAAATTTTGCAAATCAAAAGGAACTAAAAAAAAAACATCTAAAAGTGTTTTAATCCTGAACAGCATCATTTTCATGAACAACATGATCTTCAATGATGTTTCAGCTATCAACCTGATGAACATATTTAGAAGTACTGATAATGGGAATTGAGCGAAAAGAAGATGGTTGTGTCTTACGCCTGCACTGGACCGAGCACTCAGGAAATCCGCAGTCAGCATAGCAAAGTTTTGCTTTGGGGTCAGGTGAGGTTGTGGTTGGGCATTCCATGGGGCAACGTAAAAACTGCCTACCGCACCGGGTTTCTGCGCTGCAGTAGAATTCTCGTGATGGTGTTGTTGTTGGTTCTGGTACTGATGTTACTTGTATGAACCCTGTAACAACGGTTAGCAGAATAATGGAAATGGACCTGCTACTTAAGCTCTTCATGGTTTCAGGTAATGAATTAACAGGAAACAAAACAAAGTACGACAAGTGATGCAGGAACTCATCTTCTCTTGTCGCTATATATAGAATTTAACATGCTGCAGGTCAAATGTTAGGATTGCTAATTAAGTTTCTCTTTTGATTTTTGAAACCCCTTTTCAGACGCTAGGCTCTTATTTCTAGGATGAACATGGGCTAACTTGGCTCGAAGGCGATTAACCAGTTACTAACACCTTTCATGTGCAAACTATTGCCTCCCAAGATTGGAGGAGGAGGCGCAGCATGATTGACTGCAATGACAGGAGGTGGTACTTGAGGCTGTTAAAGTTAGACTTCATCATCAAGGATGGTGGTAATTATAATTTTTTTCATAAACATTTTTGAAACTTCATTCTAAAACACCCACACTAAGTATAGGCACCGGATAAAGCCTTTAATTTGTATGCTTAATGCTTAAATCTTGGTTAGCAGCACCTGACTGCCGACCAGCAAGTTGCTTCATGTTCTGTTCTTTCGATGGATACTTATAAGCTAAATAAACGATACTTCCTTACTTCCGTGTGCTGTTCCTTGATTTGCCCGAAATAGTCGGTTGGTTGCCTCTTATAATTAATGGTGATCGGGAAGCCCTCAAATTATGCTATTTTTTTAATTTAATTTTTAGATTTACCAAGTTAATTTTGGATTTTGGTTTTTCATTTCTCCTGTTTGCTATGGATTTTCGTTTTCTTTTTTAGAGGAGGGCTCGAGAAATAAAAAAAATCCAGGTATGAATTAAATAAATTTCGATAAGTTTTGAGCCACAGGTTTTTCGAAAACAAATGAAAGCAAAATATTTTTATATATTAAAAATATATTTTAGAAAAATAAATTAGAGATTTTATTTCTTGAAGATTTTTTTTTAAATTGCATTTGTTAAGAATACAAGATAAGTGGTTTATTTGTAAGAGAAGGAAATGAATTTAAAGGTCATGAAAATTCAAGAGACTAAACCCAAGAGTCATGGACTTTCAATATACATAAATATGAATTTATAACACTTTCCCTTGAATGATCTTGTACTTTAAAATTCAATAGAGAGCTTCATATAGATACTTTAAGATCCATATTTGAATACTTTAGGATTTATTAAAATAATATTAAATTGTCTCACTAAAACCTTTCAAAGAAAAGCTCAGTGGAAAAAAACCTAAGCAAAGGAAAAAGAGTACAATTTGCAATGACTTCTCCTTAAAAGTACATATCTTATAACAAATCTTTAAGATGACGCATTCCAATATTATAGACTAGTTTCTTGAAAATTGAGGCTGATAAAGAATTTCAATTCTAGATGGAGCATTTGTAGCAAGAATATGAGATTTAACTACTTTTTCACTACTAGTGAAACATCTGGTAATTGATTTGCAATATTTAGTAAATGAATTATCCTTTGAACTTTAAATTCTCATTGATTTGTTCTTGAATTTCAATTCTAGATGGAGCATTTGTAGTAGGAATATGGGATTTAACTACCCTTTCACTACTGGTGAAAACATATGCTAATTGATTTGCAATATTTAGTAAATGAATTATCCTTTGAGCTTCAAATTCTCATTGATTTGTTTTTGGATCAAAATGAGATAACTTTGGGTTATTCCAAGTAATTTCTTATCATGCTTCAGGCATTGAATTTGCTTTCCTTAATGATGAGAAAATGTTCTCATCAAAATTACAGTCTTCAAAACGTGTTTTAAAAACATCACCAATCAAAGGTTCAAGGAATGTAATAATAGATGGAGAATCAAAACCAATATAAATTCTTATTTTTTTGTTGTGAACCCATCTTAGTCTTTTATGGAGGGTGTTACAGGCACATATACCACACAACCAAAAATTTGTAGATAAAATATATTTGGTGGTATACCATAAACAAGTTGTAAAGGAGTATAATTATGGTAACCACTTGGTCTAATTCTAACTAGTGATTCAGTATATAATATAGCATGTCCCTAGACAGATGTAGGCAATTTTGATTCAATAAGTAATGGTCTTGTAATTAATTAAAGTCGCTTTCTAAATGATTCTGCTAGACATTTTGAGTATGTACATGAGCAACATAATGTTCAACATCATTTCCAATAGAAGTGCAAAAGTATCAAATGTTTGAGAAGTAAACTCACCAATATTGTCTAACTGAATTTTCTTGATAGGATAATCAAGAAATTATCCTCGTAGTTTGATAATCTATGTTATAAATCTAGCAAATGCAATATTTTGACAGCAAAGTAAACAAGCATGTCGCCATTTACTTGATGTATCAATCAATACCATAAAATATCTAAAAGGTTCGCATGGTGGATGAATAGATCCACATATATCTCATTGAATTCTTTCAAGAAAAGATGGTGATTCTATAAGAACCTTTAATAGGGATGGTTTGGTAATTAATTTACCTTGAGAACATGCAACAATGGATTTTCACTTGGTAAGAGAATCTTCAGGCTCTTTAAGGGACGCCCATAGAATTCTCAATAACTCAGCTCATCATTATTGATCCTGGATGTCCAGGTTGATCATGCCAAACTATAAATTGTTTTGAGTTGGAACACTTCTGGTTTATCACAACTTTTGATTCAATAAATTTTATGATCGTATAATAAATTCTAAAAAAGAAAGCAGGTAGTTTCTCAAGTACAAGCTTCTGACCTGAAATACATGTAGTGATATAAATATATTCTTTTCTATCTTAATCTGTTATTTCAATATGATAACCATTAGCATGTATATCCTTAAAAGTGAGTAAATTTGTTCTGGACTCAAGTGAATATAATGCATCTTTGATGTGAGGTCTTGTGTTATTTGGTAACACAATATTATCTTTTCCTATGTTTGCTGGACCTAATATTATAGTGACACTAGCTTAGATTAATGTCAAATACGTATAGTATTTATTTTCCTTAAAAATTGTGTGGGTTATTGCATTGTCTTCCACACATAAATATCCATTATGAAAAGTCATTTCTCTATTCAAAATATAATCTAAGTTTATTATTTAGCTTGAGCCAAATTGATAATGTTTATTATAAATATAATAACATAAATATTTTAAAACAAGTAAAAACTATCAATCATCTCTAATGATTTTGTCACTAAGCATGTTTTCTATCTTATTCGAGTTTTTAAAGAAATCAGAAATATCAAGATAAGTATTAACATCAACATAAGCATTATGAATTTCAGAATCATCTTTATGAATAAAATTAGTCTCAACTGTATTTTGTTACAGAGAGGTTTGACATAAATCTGTAAGATATTTTGGTGTACGACAAGTACGCGACCAATGACCATGCATACCACACCTATAGCACTTATCTTCTAGATTTTACAAATTCTTGCCTTTTCTTGCCTAAGTTCATCGTGTCTCCACTTCTAGTGGTATGATGAGTTGCTTTTTAGAAGGATTATCTCTTCTTCTTTTCTATTTCTTTATACCTATATCCTTGGTTCTTTCTTGTCTTCTGGACAAAAGTTCCATTCACTTTAGAAAATAGTTTAGAACTTTTTGAAATTATATACTCTATATTGCTGCTGCATGACAATATTTGAGACATGAAAAATAGAGAATATTTTTTTTAACATTTGATCTTCTATGATATCTTTACCACACAATTTCAGCTATGAGGTAATTTGAAAAGGAACAAAATTATACTCACTAATCGATTTAAAATCTTGCAACTTCAGGTGCAACTAATCATAACGAGCTCGAGGATGTATGATAAACTTTGTTGGTCATATCTTTCATTTAGATTTTGCGTCATATAATTTCCTTCTTTAATAGTCTCTCAAAAATTCATAGCTTCCAGATAAATCTCGGCGTCAATGTTTCATGACAAATAATTATTTCTAAAAATATCAAGAGTGATAAATTCAAGTTTTGTCAGATTAGACATTATCTTTATTTAGAAAACAAGAAATAACTTTTTTAATAAAATCATGAAGATAAAAGGAAAAAAATTGTCTTTTTAGACTGTTATTTATTTAGCTTTAGAAATACTAGTACTTTTAGAAACTGTATTTAATTTATTTAACTCTTCAAGAACTTGTAATACTAGTTTTTCAGGAATTGTTTTCTATTTACTTAATCTTTCAGGAAAATAAGTCCTTTAAAAATATTATTTCTTTAGCTTTAGTAATACTAGTTAGTTAGGAGCTGTATTTAATTTATTTAATTATTCTGAAAAATCAGTTCATTAAGACTATTATTTTCTTAGCTTTAGAAATACTAGTTTGTCAGGAATTGTATTTAATTTATTTAATCCTTCATGAACTTATGATATTAGTTCTTCAGGAACTGTTTTTAATTGGTATAATTCTTCAGGAACATTTAATACTAGTTCTTCAGGAACTATAAATCTCTTTCTTTGAATAAAAATAAATTAAAATTTTCCAAAAATAAATTACAATAATAAAAGGTGAATATATTAAAATTGATTTAACCTATATAATAATCGTGTTGATAACATGTTATAAAATAAATAAATAATTAACATAAAAGAGCACAAACATCAAAATATGATAAAAAAAAGACAAGAGAGAAATATATTTCTTATTATGAATTCTTCTATTTTTCCAAAGTATTAAGAATATTAAGAATACAAGACAAATGGTCTATTTATAGGAGAAGAAAATGACCTAAGGATCATGGAAACCCAAGAGACTAAACCCAAGAGTCATGGACATTAAATACACATAAATATGAATTTATAACAATTTATTTATTTATTTTTATCTTTACCAAGTTAATTTTGGATTTTGGTTTTTCATTTCTCCTATTTGCTTTGGATTTTGATTTCTTTTCTTGGGGAGGGCTTGACAAATGTTAGAGAAATTAAAAAAAAAATCCAAGTTTTGTGAATAAAATAAATTTCGATAAGTATTGAGTCATTCAGGTTTTTCTAAAAGAAATGAAAGCAAAATATTTTTATACATTGAAAATATTTTTATACATTGAAAATATTTTTTAAAAAATAAATAAGAAATTTTATTTCTTGAAGATTCTTTTAAAATTGCATCTGTTAATATGTGATAACAACTTAAAGATTTTATTTTAAATTTAGTTTTTACTTTTTCAGGTTAATAAACATCAATTGAGCTTAAATATTAAGGGATTTAGGTCGATTGTCAATGTGTTTTATATAAGTTAATATTTTTGGGTATTCTAGCATTTAACTTAGATTAAAAACACATAAATAACTTAAATTTAACTGATTTCATGGCGTCAATTTATATTGAATAGCACGAAACGACCTTGCAATATTCACTTATTACATCACAAACATCACCAGCACCAGACAGCTGACATTACTTAATTAAGTTTGAAGCTAGGTAAGCTTCTATTCTTTTTCATTAGCAGAGCCAGAAATTGCAGCATTTACTTCCTGCAAACGATGCCATAACCTGCAGAAGCCCCCTTTGTGCAGTCTAGAGTGCCATAGTTCATGCCTGGGGAGGTCTCTTGGTTTGAACCACTTTCTGGAGAGAATATGCAGGAGTTGCAATCGGTAGAGAAAAGGGATGCGATTCTGTAATTGTTTTCACCTCCCAAAACTGGCTTGAAAGCTAAGGAGATTCAATGGGTTTGAAAGCTCATTTTTCCCTTAAGTATTTCAAGTATTCGCAACTCGTAAATCATAAAGAAAAGAAACAAAAGATTAGAAATCTAAGTCACTTTAAAAGCTTATTTTTGCCTTAATATTTCATACTTTTATAGCTCATAAACTTTAGAGTCAAAAATTAAAATGTCCCCAATTATAATCAAAGTTTCTTTAAAAGATGTGTTGATTAAATAATAATAACTTATTATTCCTGGAAAAGTATTTTGGATATTTACCACTTTAGGGTTTCTTTATCCAACTATTAATGGTGAATAATAGCGAATTATCCCCACTAATATTTTAGATATTAACTCTTTTAGGATTTCTTTACCCTAATATTAATAGTGAATAATATGAATCCTCAAAAAATAAGATTTTCATTTTTTTTTGGAATATTGACCAGTACCCTTTGGAATTTACAAACATGTTGTAAAATCCAAAAATGCAAGAAAACTATTTTTATGTTTACGAAATCCATGCCAAAACATATTTTCTTTTTAACTATGAATATTTGTTATTTTTATTTTATTTTAAAAAAGAATGTTCAAGATATGTTAGTGTATTGGCCGTATGCATGAAAACATTTGTTTTGGGTATATATGTATATTTTCCACATCATGCTGAAAACCAGGTATTCTCAATACGAGGTTGATATTTTTACAATATAAAGCAAATACACACCTTAAACTAAATATATCAAAAAATCATAAATCTCTTCCTCTTAATTTATTTCTTAGAATGAAAAAGGAAAAAAAAAGTGCTGGGTCACTTGGCCAAACTAGTGACCCGACGACAAACAAAGAGGGATGTGTGAGTTGTCTCACTCATGCCTCCTAGTTACTGTTCAAGCGAATTATAATTAACTTGAACTAGTAAACTCAAAGGCAACACCATGAATGAATTAAACATGCAAAGGAAGAAGAATGCATGGGGGCCTTACCTGGTAACTGAAGGATAGAGGTGATTGCTTTATGGAACTCCTGCGCAGCCGGTGATCACTGTTTCTAGGGATGCAAAGCTGGTGGTGGTTGAAGGGAGGAAGTATGATTAGGATGTTACTAGTAGTTTTGGTTGAAGGAGAGGCACAGATGAAGGGGAAAAGGCAGAGATGAGTGTTTGTGAGGGTAAAAATCATCTCTTCTTTGGTTCTCTAAAGTACTAGAAACAATTTGTCGAGGTTCAACTGATGCCATGATGTCAATCTGTATTTCTCGTTTGTAAATTGATATTTGTTAGATGGGGGGGATTCAATTATAATAATATTGATGCTTAGATATAAATTATCTTTGTATCACGGTCCTATCAAATTTGATTTAAGTAGTTTTCCAGAAGTTAAATTGTTTACGTGTGGATTGCTTGAATTTGTAATTCGAAGTTCCACATCATTAACCAACCTAAATCATGACACAGCAAGGTTCAAAAGAACATAACATTGAATAGCAAGAAACGACCTTGCAATATTCACTTATTACATCACAAACATCACCAGCACCTGACAGCTAACATTAATTACTTAATTAATTAAGTTTGAAGCTAGGTAAATTTGTATTCTTATTCATTAGCAGAGCCAGAAATTGCAGCATTTACTTCCTGCAAACGATGCCATATCCTGCAGAAGCCCCCTTTGTGCAGTCTAGAGTGCCATAGTTCATGCCTGGGGAGGTCTCTTGGTTAGAACCACTTTCTGGAGAGAATATGCAGGAGTTGCAATCGGTAGAGAAAAGGGATGCGATTCTGTAATTGTTTTCACCTCCCAAAACTGGCATTGCCACACCCGGCTTTGCAGGGTTCTCAAAATCAGGCCTGTAAGTCCTGCCAAGTACTCCATCAACTTTTGAGGATAGGTGAAAGAACTTAAACTGCACCTCGAAGTGGACAAAGCAGTCATTAGCAGGCAGTCGATAGCTATGGATTTTATCATCTTGTTTAGTCACTGGAACTGCAGTGACCATGATCTCTGCTTTATCCTTCAAGGTGATTATGGCACTGTTCTTGCCTGATAGTCTCTCTACTTTCACATCTTTCTGCGGCGAGTACCAGGTGGAAAGAGAGCCTTCTGGTATGACCAGATCTTGTCCATCGTAAGAGAATTTTAGATGGTCAACTTCACTGTCCCCAAGTCGCGGCCCTGGTGGCCTCGATAGAAAAAGGTTTGAGAGTTGAAAAGGATTCCGAGGGATTGAATCCAAGTGAAATCCCGGGTTCTGCCTGCTGGCCTGTGACCAATGAAGCGGCTGTTGATTTGAAGATCAAAATCTGATACTAAGCTGAAGTGCTCATTGCTCTTTCCATGGAAATAGAAGACGATCCCGTCACCACCAATGAAGCGAGGATCAAAGCATGCTGATCCTGGGGCATCACAATTTGGTTTGCGCTCTGAAAAAAGAAGAAGATATATATATATATATATCAGAAACATGCTTCAGCAAAGGTAGTTTCCACAACCAAATTTTGCAAATCAACAGCCAATAAATAAAACATCTAAAAGTTTTTTAATCCTGAACAGCATGAGTTTCATTAACAACATCATGTTCAATGATGTTTCAGCTATCAACCTGATGAACATATTTAGCAGTGCTGATAATGGGAATTGAACGAAAAGAAGATGGCTGTGTCTTACGCCTGCACTGGACAAAGCAATGAGGAACTTCGCAGTCAACATAGCAAAGCTTTGCTCTGGGGTCAGGTGAGGATGTGGTTGGGCATTCCATGGGGCAAGGTATAACGTGCCTACCGCACCGGGATACTGAGCTGCAGTAGAAATATCGTGATGGTCGTGATTCTGGTGGTGGTACTGATATTGCTTGTATGAACCCTGTAACATGTACAAAGGTTAACAGAATGATGGAAATGGACCTGCTACTTAAGCTCTTCATGGTTTCAGTTAATGAAACAGGAAACAAAACAAAGCAGGCCAAGTGATGCACGAAATCATCTTCTCTTGTCGCTATATATAGAATTTAACATGCTGCAGGTCAACTGTTAGGATTGCTAATTAAGTTTCTCTTTCGATTTTTGAAACCCCTTTTCAGACGCTAGGCTCGTATTTCTTGGATGAACATGGGCTAACTTGGCTCGAAGGCGATTAACCAGTTACTAACACCTTCCATGTGCAAGCTGTTGCCTCCCAAGATTGGAGGAGGAGGCGCAGCATGATTGACTGCAATCACAGGATCGGTGGTACTTGAGACTGTTAAAGTTAGACTTCATCATCAAGGATGTTGCTATTCAGTATGTCACTGGTTTGAAAGTTTGATTACCATTTTTTAAAATGTTTTTTTTACTCAGAAAATATTTTTGAAACTCCAGTGTAAAACACCCATAAAGTTTAGGCACCAGATAAAGCCTTTAATTTGTATGCTTAATGCTTAAATCTTGGTTAACAGCACCTGACAGCCGACCAGCAAGTTGCTTCATGTTCAGTTCTTTCGATGGATATTAAGCTAAATAAACAATACTTCTTTACTTCTGTGTGTTGTTACTTTGATCTGCCCGTAATAGTCGGTTGGTCGCCTTTTATAATTAAAGCTGATCGGGAAGCCCTCAAATTATGCTTTTAATATATTTATTTATTAGCTTTACCAAGTTAATTTTGGATTTTGTTTTTTCATTTCTCCTATTTGTTATGTATTTTCGTTTTCTTTTCTACAGGAGGGCTAGAGAAATGTTAGAGAAATAAGAATATATTAAAAGCCAAATGAGAATCTGCACGTTCAAGATTACAACTTTCATGTGGGACCTAAAGTGCGAAAAAAATTGTTTTGATGGACAAAATCGACTTGCAATTTGCTTGGTTACAACTGTTATGAAGAAAAGAATTTTCTGTTTTTACACTAGACATTCTAACGTGAATATCTTGAGAATCTGATATCCAAATCAGGCAATTCAAAATCCCAAAATCATCTACACATGCAAGATTACAACTTTTATGAAGGACCTGAAGTTAGAAAAATCTTTTTAATGGACAAAATCTACTTGCAATCTACTTGGTCAAAACTGTTTTGAAGTAAAAGATTTTCGTGGCAATGGAAAATCATAGTTTTTTAGTGCAAATTATGAGTAATTTATCCATCCTTAAACCTAAATTGGGTTTCTTGAATTAAACTAGCAAATATCGGGTCAAAACCATACTCGTGACAAGATTTTCTTCTTTTATACTAAACATTACAATGTGACTATCTTGAGATTTTGATATCCAAATCAAACAATTCAAAACCCCAAATTCATCTACACATGCGGGATTGTGACTTTCATGAGGATTTGAAGTGAGAAAAAATTATTTTGATGGACAAAATCTACCCATAATCTACGTGGTCAAAACATTTTTGAATAAAAGGATTTTCACGAAAACAACAAAAATCAATTTTTTAGTGCAAATTTTGAGGGATTTATCCAACCTTAAACCTAGATAAAGAAAGAATTCCTTAATTGGTCTAAGAATCCTGATGATTTAGGCAACAAAGAAGAGGATAAGAAAAACAGAAAGCAACAAAAACAGGGTTCGAAAAAACATTGTTATTCTTTACTTTTGTCCATCATCCAATAACCATGTGTTAAACTCTTGCATTTGATTTCAAAGGGGTATACAACATTTTTAGTACATGGGGTCTAAATGAGTACCAACAAATGCCCCCTCTTTAGAAAACTTGAGAAAACAAGACTTGTCAAGTGCTTCGCGTAGTAAGCTTTGTAAAGATAAATTGCTTGGCCCTACTAAAATCCCAATGCTTTTCAAAAAATAGTCTCAATATCATGTGACCTTCCCATCTCAAATTGTCTTAGAAAAACTTGATGCTTTTCTAAAAATGGTCTTAATATCGGGTGTCATAACCCAAAATTGGGTTATTCCCCCAATTCTATCCAGAATAAAACAAAAATAAAATAAAAGGCCAGTGTCGGTAGAAAAATCAATGTGGAAATTTTGGATGTTTTTGAGATCTCGATCGTACCTCTTTTGTGCCCATAAATGAAGAAAAATATAGATTTAAGGAAAAAATAATTTATTATTGGATAAATCTGTGTAAAAATTAAATTGAAAAGCATAATTAAATTTTTTATGGGTCGATTTGATATAATCGTCGACCAATTTCAAGTGTAATTATGTTTGGGAATTAATTTAAAGTCCAATTGTAGGATTTAATTAAGTACAAGGACTTAATTATACTTTAAGTTGGTCAAAATAAATTTTATTAAGAGCTTAATTGATGAAAAAACAAGTTCTTGAGCTTAATTCCAGTTCAATTGAGAATATTGGAATTTTCAGAGATCGAATTGAATTTTTCCAAGCTAATGGTGCGAATGAGGGGTCAAATTGAAAACAATTGAGAGTTTAATGGTCAATTGAGGGTTAAATTGCACAAATCAGAAACCAAGGACCAAAATAAAAAGGTAAGCAAATCTAAGGTTGTTGTTGAAAGTTTGACGGTATACAATTGCACAAAATTTAAAGTTTAAAACCAATTGGGGGTGTGATTGAACCAATTATAAATTGAAGGAGCAAATCGTATTTTCACCCTCTCCCAAAATCATCATAGACGTGACTTCACCTAACAGTGCAAGCACGCCACTAAAGGGTTGCATGTTTAGGTGAAGAGGCAACCCATCGCTGCATGCAATGGGCAGCCGAAGGATTGCCTCCTACCTATAAATACATGCATGTAGGGGTAACTAAGGGGAGGTGACTAGAGAAGAAGGAAAAAAAAGGACATTGACGGGAAAATTTGCAGAACACGGGAGGAGAAGTTGGCAGAAGGAGGCAAAATATTTACTTAAAACTGGGGTGGACAACACAAAAACAGTGACGACCAAAGTCCTCATTTGCCGCCGATCACCACCCTTGTCTTCTTCCCCAGCTCCAACACAGACGCAACAGCCATGGTGACAGGTGGCTCCCATCTCCCTCAGCAACTCTAGAAGCTCAATCCTCGGCACCCACAATGACAACTCTCTATCGGTCAGCAAATCTCTCTCTCTAAAACCAGTCGGTGACAGTTCTCTCTCCTTCCTCTTGCAGCAACCCCAGCTAGCTCCCGCCGACCACCAACTGGTTTCTCTCCACAGTCGAACCAAGAGCAGCCAGCCACCACCCAGCCTTCTTTTCCAACTCCGACAACGAAGAGCAGCAAAGGTGAACGATAGCAACAAACCAACCCAACCACCACAGAACACTATTTTCGACGCCACCACCGCAAGGAAAACCACCTCGTCCTCCTCTACCCCGGGGGAAGTAGCAGGTAAGCCTCTCGTCGTGGCCGGTCGACCATCTTGTCACTGTTCACGTTATGTGAAATGCAGAATTAATTCAGCTATTATATATATATATATATATATATATATATATATTCTCTTTCTGCCCTGCTTGGGCTGGACTGCTCTCGGCCCAACCCAAGGCCAGCATAGTTAGCTTGGCCCATTTAGTTGGGGCCAAACCCGACCTAATTTTATTATTATTATTATTTAAAAAATAATAATATGTTGTTTCCGTGCATATGGTCAAATTCCAAGGTTTTTCCAAGCATATTTTTTGTAGAAAAAAACATGTTGCATCTTTCTTAAATTTTAAATGAAAATTGGGTATCATAACTGGTTTGTGATTATCGTTGGAATTTGGCCAAAATATAAAAAAAAATATAATTTGTTTTATCTATTAAGGTGAAAAATTACATTGTAAAGTACATCCATAGATAAAAAAAGGTTTTTAACTGCGGTGTAAAATTACATTGTAAAGTACACCCGCAGATACTAAAAAGAGTTTTCTCTTACTGCGGTGTAAAATTACATTGTAAAGTATATCCGCTGACAAAAAAAATTGTTTTTGAAAATGCAGTGTAAAATAAAAAAAACTTAGAAAAACAATCAAACAACAATGTAGTTTACCTTAGGTAGGGTGCACTGGGGTGACATGTTTTCCCCTTGCACAACAAGTCGCCTTACCCAGACTCTCGCAAATCATTAGGTTCCTAGTGACCTTAATACAACATGGTGACTCGCCCATAATTTTTATGACTATAAAACAATCTCCATTTTCACCGCATGTCGTTATCTTCCCAATCCAGGAGATGGCGGGGAGTGAAGCACGAAAAAAAACGTCATCGGGTGACCCGCCCATCTTTAGTTGTTTTTTAGAAAAAAAAACTCTATGCTTTTTATCAAAATAATCTCAATATCAAGTGATTTGCCCATTTTAAATTATGTTGATGCTTTTCAAAAAATGGTCTCAATATTAAGTGACTTGCCCATCTTTAGTTGTTTTTTAGAAAAAAAAATGTGTTTTTTTAAAAAACAGTCTCAATATTAGGTGACCTGCCCATCTTCAGTTGTTTTTAGAAAAACTCCATGTTTTTTTCTAAAAAAAGTGGTCTCAATATCGGGTGACCTATCTATCTTAAGTTGTTTTAGAAAAACTCCATGTTTTTTTTCTTAAAAAACGTTTTTCTACAAAAATGATCTCAATATCGAGTGACCTACCTATCTTAAATTCTTTTAGAAAAACTCCAAGCTTTTTCTAAAAATGGTCTCAATATAAGGTGACCTGCCCATCTTAAGATTTCTTAGAAAACTTGCTCTTTTCTAAAAAATAGTCTCAATATCAGGTGATCTTCCCATCTTGAGATTTTTTTATACAAAAACTTCACGTTTTTTCTAAAAAGAAACGGTCTCAATATCAGGTGACCTGCCTGTTTTGAAGTTCAAAAAAAATCATCTTACCTTGAGGAATGACCCAACACTGGTCCTCAATTCATATTCTTTTTCGTTCTTCTGTTGACATGAGATTTTGTTTCTCGATGTTTCCTAAAACTTGGAACTATTTTGGCTTTCAACACCTTTCCTGTCAGTTAGTTTTATGACAATACAACATGCATGTTTTTATTATCTCTTTTGGAAATATAGGTCCCCCATTTTTCGTTGTAGCCTTGCTCGAGCTTTTGTTTCCATGTGCTTGCCTGACTTGTACTTTTGAAATGGAATGTGCTCCACGGGCTATATTTCCTATCCTTTTCACGCTTGGTGAAGAGACCTTTGTTTTTCTATAGGGCCCTTTCTTGCTCTATTGAAGTTGCCTTTTATTATACTTTTGCTGATGTTTAAATTATCCTTTCCATGAAGACTCAAGAAATAATCTTAAAAAAAATCCAGATTTGGTTTTGTTTATGAAAAATGAAACTTTGAATGCAAATCACCATTTTTTAAGCAATTCTTATAAATGGTGTTTCAGAAGTTTTATGATGATACCCCTTTTGGTTTTGGTTCACTATGGACCCCTATGTGCACCTTTTGCCCCCAGTATGGTGTACAATACATGTCAGGTTAAAAAAAAATTTAAGTAAAAATAATATAATTTATATATATAATACATATAAAAAATAAAAATAAAAAACTAAAAATAAAAATAAAAATAAATGCCATGAGATTATGCACTTTGTGAAGAAAAAAGTTCTTTGCCATAAGAATTCATTGACGGACTTTATTTCATTGATTAGGAAGTTACAAAATATGTCAGGCATAATATTTCTTTGTAGAGTCAGAATTTACAAGTCTAAGTGACTTTGTTCATCCATTCTAGATAACATCAAAGCTCCTCCTAAGAATGCATTCTTCACCATGTAAGGTCCTTTATAGTTTGGGCTCATTTACTTTGATCTTATCGTGGTAAATACAATATTTTCTTCAGTACCGGATCTCCTTTGTGGAACTTTCGAGGTTGGACCTTCTTGTCATATGATTTGGTCATCCTTCTTTGGTATAATTGATGATGATAGATTGCAGCTAACCACTTTTTGGTGATCAAATTCAATTGTTCATATCTAACTTTTGCCCATTCTGCTTCTTCTAGTTCAGAGTTTATCAATACTCTTAATGATGACATTTTCACTTCTAAAGACATCACAGTCTCCATTCCATACACCAACGTGTATGGGGTGGCTCCTATTTAGGTTTGGACTGTGGTGCGGTACACATGAAGGGAAAATAACAACATCTGATGGAAATCCTTGTAGGTGACTATTATATTCTGAATAATCTTCTTAACATTCTTGTTAGCAGTTTCTACCGCCCCATTCATCTTTGGTCTATACGGCAAGGAATTAGAATGCTTGATTTTCCATTTAGCGTAGAGTTCTATTATCATCTTGCCATTGAACTTTTGAGCATTATCAATTATAATCTTTTCTTGTGGTCCATATCGACAAATCAAATCTCTTTGAACAAATTTTTTACCACTTTTTGTGTCACATGAGCAAATGACTCAGCTTCTATCTATTTTGTAAAATAGTTGATAACCATGAGAATAAACCTGTGACCATTGCCAAAAATGGTCATATGTTTATTATACAAAATCTCCCCATCAAGATAAAAATCCATGGCTAACCTCTTCAAGGCCTTTTTATCAATTTTGGATGCCCCCATGGAATATGCCCGAATTTAGATGAAATTCTTGATATCATAATACCAAGGGTTTGCATCTATTTCTCTTTCAAATGAGCAACAATAAGTTGGGCTATTTCTGATATTAATGTGTATCGTCTATAAATTTTATCCTAGGTCTATTCTATCCATATAAGCTAGTGTGGCCAAAGCATCCACAAACTGATTTCCTTCCCTTCATAGATGTGTGAACTCTATTTCCTCAAATTCTCCAACCAGTTTGGACAAGTATTCTTGGTAAAGCCTTAATTTTTCCTCCTTGGTTTTCCATTCTCTTTGTCTTTGGAAATTAATTAGCATTGAGTCTCCATACACATTTATCTTTCTGATGTTCAACTCGAATGCAACCTCTAAACCAAGAATAAAGGCATTATACTCAGTTGTGTTGTTAGTGCACCTGAATTGCAACTAAACTCAAAATGGATATTGTTTCTTATGAGGAGAGATTACCACTACACCCACTCCACTACCACATATATTTACAACACCATCAAAGTACATAATTGACCAATCTAGTTTCCCTTCGTTCATTGAAAGCATATCTTCATCATAAAGGTCAAAGTTTAATGACTCATAATTTTCCATAGCATGGTGAGTTAGGTGATCAACAATAACACTCCTTTTCACAACTTTTCTTGTCATATATACTATGTCATAGTGGGAGTTTGGTGTCGCGGTTCAACCTGCGTTTGTGTTGAACCGCGGCTCCAACCACACTTGTTACCAAACGGGACCCCAGTGTTTGGTTGTGGGTCCCACTAAAAAAATAATCGTTGTGCCGTGGCTGCAAAAGCACCTGAGAGCTGCTTTTGCAGCTACGGCGTTAACTCTTGCAAAAAAGGCACCAATCGATGACTTTATCATCTCCGATCATTCTCACTAAAACTACAAGAAACCTTTGACACAGAACAAGAGTACAGAGGAACACAAAATGGATTTGGTTACGGAAGACAAAGATAAAAAAAAGTACCAGTTGAAATCCCATTGGAAATCCATAGCAGCAGCAACCATCACTTGTTTTTGCAGCAATGACTTGGCTTTGACACACTCAACACTCATTCCAGTTTTCGGGGAGGGAAGGGGAGGGGGGTTGGGAAGAGGAAGGGAAGAGATGGGTCTGTGTGTGTGTGTGGGGTGTGTGGGTGGGGAGGGGGGCTGGGAACAGGAAGGGAAGAGCTGGGTTTGTGTGTGTGTGTGTGGTGTGTGGGTGGGGGTGGGAATATATATATATATATATAGTAGAAAATGTATATAATATAGTTGAAAATGATGTAACTATATCAAAAATATTTGTTTTTGTTTTTGTTTTTATTAAAAAATACCTCAACAAGTAAAAAATTATATACAAAATTAATAATTATATTGTTGGTGGGTTTTTTAAAAGCAATTATTTAATTATATAACTTACTCCTATTAATTGTATAATTAATTGTATAATTAAATTACATATAAAATGAAGATATATTACCGATGTTGTTCATCGATCACATAATCAGGAATCGCAGACGCGTTCATGTATGAATTTAGTTCGTGATGAAATTGCAAGTAGTTTGATGGAGAATAAAAACAAGTGTCTGATTTACTTGCATTATTAATTACATTTTATTTTTATGATTTTTAATCTACAATATTTAAAAAAAACTATATATGTGTGTGTGTGTGTGTTCTTTAGATTAATTTCAAAAATTGATAACAATATGAAAAACATGGTTATCAAACACACGAAATTGCTTTTCATTAAACCTCAAACTCAACCACAGTTTTAACCAAACACTTCAATTTCATTTTTGAACCGCAGCTAAAAGTGTTTTTCATGGAACTGCTTTTTTTCAACCTCAACCACAACATCAATAGCTGTGCCAAACAGACCCATACTCAGCTAGTAGAACTTGCCATTTTGCAATTCAGCTCGACAGATAGGGTTTTTCATAAATGTACCTCATCAAGTCTAATTTGGAAATTAATCATGTAGTATGATACAATATATATTGATATAACCTCTTTGCAACCCATGCTAGTGCACAAAACTTCTCAATCACAATATACCTAGACTCACAGTCCATGAACTTCTTGCTTAGGTAATAAATGACCCTTTCCTTCCTTCATGATTGATCTTGTTGTCCAAGCACACATCACAACATTGTTTCAGTTACATGTAAGTACAATATCAATGACCTTTTTGGTACAAGAGGAAAAAATAAGGGGTGGAATCAGCATGTACTGCTTAAAAGCCTTTTCACACTCTTCATTTCAAATCCCTAGATTCTTCTTCCTTAACGAATGATAGATTGAGTCACAAGTCATGGTTAATTGAGATATAAATTGGGCAATGTAATTTAAGATTCCTAAGAAATCTCTTCTTTCTCAATCCTGGGAGTTGGCATGACTTGAATAGCCTTTACTTTGTTATGATCCACTTCTATCCCTTTGTCACTCACCACAAATCTAACAGCTTCCCAGATTTCACCCTGAAAGAACACTTTGTAGGGTTAAGCCTTAGCTTATATTTCCTTAGCTTTTCAAACAATTTCTTCAATATATGGAGCTACGAGCTGCATTGTCAACTAATATGTCTATATGTGGTAGAGGAAAATTATCTTTAGGGCTAGCCTGATTTAAGTCCCTAAAATCCACACATACTTTGATTTTACCTTCCTTTTTAGTTGTTACCACTATGTTTGACACCCATTAAAGATATTTGACTACCAAAAAAAACAATGTTCCCTTGTTTTTTTGATTTCTGCCTTTACTTTGATCAAAACCTCTAGATGAGTTCTTCTTAGCTATTGCTAACTGACTTGAATCCTTTTTCTAGTGTTACCTTGTGCACTAAGATATTTTTATCCAAACCAAAGCATATCCTCAAAAAACCAAGCAAAAACATTTATGTAATCTCTAAGCAGTACAATCGATTGTTGTTTTTCTTTCGGAGTGATTCGAGCTCCTATCCTTGGCTCTCTCTTGATTTCTTCATTGCCCATATTTGTAGTTTCTAGTTCCTCTTTAGCTTATTTCCAAACTTGTTCATGTTTTCTATTAATTTCATGAATTCCCTAATGTTATTTTCATCCCCCATTTCCTCTTTATGGATGCTCTGTATTTTTTAAAAAATAAATGAAAAAATAAAAATAAAAAAATTCAGCCATTCATTCTCAGTGTAAAGATAGGTGTTGTTGTGGAAAATCTATTTTTAGGTTCCTGAAAGTAGAAAGTGCGGTGTAAATGCACAATGAAAACATAAAAATGATTTTAAAAATTCATGATCTCATTAAAAGAAAAATTTTGTTTGGAAACAAAGATAGCATCTAATTGACGTCTTGAGTCATGATTGTCAATAAAAACAAAACAAAACAAGAAATGGAAAACCACATAGAGAACATCACAATCTAACAAGTATTTATGATTACATTTTGAACACTAATGGAGCTTCTTGGGTCTCCACAATTGAGAGCTTCTCTCATTCAATTAGCTTTTGATCAAAGGTACAGGTAGTAACTTCTGGTTATGACCTTTCTTTGCTTTCCATCATTTTTCTTAGTTGAGTGTTGTGGGTTCCAAAAGAGGGACCTATGTTTCTCGATTTTGATGATGCGTGCACAAATGCATGAGAAAATGCATGATTGTGATAAAAAAAAATGCTTTGTATGTTGGGTATGGATGCATCCTTCTCTTGAAAGATTAATAGCCATCACCTTATAAACATAGGTTCTCTTACCACATTGCTTTGCTAGGAATACTGCTTTTCGAGTTGTTTGTTTGAGTCGTATTCAGCAAGAGACAAATTTTCCATAAAAGATGGTTCAACTCCCTTTACATTAATGTTTGGTAATTACATTTAGAAATATATTTCCTAAAAATTTGTCCTTATCCACAATTTGAAAATGAGTTGTTAGCTTGTTCACCTCATTCACAATGCAATTCAGATTCTTGATTTGTGATAGCCTCGTAGCATCACTTTCAAGACAGTCTCCTTTAGTCAATTGTGACAATTCAGAATTTTTCTCATATTCCATGATGGAAAATTTAGCAATAATAGCCATTTCGTTCACAAGACTGCAAGTCAAGATGCTTTTAGGCTTGTTTTTTATGCAAAAATATATTATGAAGCATACACCCTAAGGATAGGTTCTAGTTCCTTTATGTGAGATATATGGTAGGTTTACTATTGGTCTCTAAAAGAGGGTCTCTTGTTTTCCTAGTGATCACCCTTGTAAAGCTGATATGGGGGCTTAGTACATAGTGAGATGACACATATATCAATCACTACCAGTCTAAGCACTTAGCAAAGAGTTGAGGTTGACACAAACTTAAACCTTGACTCAAGTCATTAGGCAAGCTGTTAGTCCCCCACTTAACTTAAAGTTTAATGTGTGTTTCCTTAAAAAAAGATAAAAATAATAAAGGTGATGCATCACATGACATAAATCTGTTACCCATATCTGATATACCATGTATGACAGAATGTAAAGATGTATGGTAAAACTTTTGGACAAAAAAACAATTCATAGCAAGCAGAAAAAAAAATCAATAGTACATAACATAAACAATCAAAGTACCAAGCCTAGTCCAAAGGGCCCCTAGTGGAGTCGCCATCTTGTCTCACCCTCTGCGAGAGTGCGGCGACCCTCCCTGTAAATGGGGAATTCATGTCGGAGTTTTTTATTTTGTGAAAAAGGGACTCGCTATCTAGTATTATGGTTATTAGGAAACTTAAACTAATCTTTTAGCGATTCTAAGACAAATGATTGGTTGCATAAAGAAAAGGTATCAGCACCCCTAGTATGCCCTATCTAAGGGAAGTTGCTTGGTGTTTTGGTTTACCCTATGATTGCTATGGTATTGGTGTTATCTAATCAATTTTCCTAGGATACTTTCGCAAGGAAAAAGAACAAAACATTTGATGATAAATTTACAACCTATACATTAAGAGACATCTAGAATAGAAATCTAAGGAGATTCAATCGGTTTGAAAGCTCATTTTTCCCTTAAGTATTTCAAGTGTTCGCAACTCGTAAATCATAAAAAAAGAAACAAAAGATTAGAAATCTAAGAAAATTCAGATCACTTTAAAAACCTATTTTTGCCTTAATATTTCATACTTTTACGGCTCATAAACTGTAGAGTCAAAAATTAAAATGTCCCCAATTATAATCAACGTTTCTTTAAAAGATGTGTTGATTAAATAATAATAACTTATTATTCCTGGAAAAATATTTTGGATATTTACCACTTCCGCCGCCCCTACCGGCCACCATTTTCGATGTCACCACGACAGGGAGAACTACCTCCACGTCCTCTACCCGGTGGCAGTGGCAGGTGATCCCCTCATTGTGGTCTATCACTGTTCACGTGACAGTGCAGTGAATTAATTCACTGCACTGTGCACGTGTTTTGAGTTTTTTTTCTTTTTGTTTGCCCTTTTGGGCTGGCCTCTCTCGGCCAGCCTAGCTGGCTGGGCTGGGCCCAAGTCCAGCAGACTTGGGCCCTTAGCAACCTCAGTTGGGCCGGGCTGACCCGATTTTTTTTAAAAAAAAACAAAAAATGTATTTGAAAAAAAAAACAAAAAAATATATTTGTTTTCGTGCATACGGCCGAATTCTAAGATTTTTCCATCATATTTTTCTCGTAAAAAAATATATTACATCTTTCTCATATTTTGAAACGAAAATTGGATATCGTAACCAGTTTATGATTATCCGTTGGAATTTGGCCAAAATATCAAAAAAAATATTTTTTTTTATCTATTAGGGTGTAAAATTACTTTGTAAAGTACACCCACAGATAAAAAAGGTTTTTACTACGGTGTAAAATTACATTGTAAAGTATATCTGTAGACAAAAAAAGGAGTTTTTACTACGGTGTAAAATTACATTGTAAAGTACATCCGTAGATAAAAAAAAATGTTTGTAACTGCAATGTACAATTACATTGTAAAGTACACCCGCAGACAAAAAAAATGGTTTTTGAAAATGCAGTGCAAAATTTTTAACTTAGAAAAATAATCAAACAATAATGCAGTTTACCTAGGTAGGGTGCACTGGGGGTGATGCGTCTTTCCCTTGCACAACAAGTCCTCTTACCTAAACTCTCGCAGACCAATAGGTTCCTAGTGACCTTAATACTAGGTGGCAACTCCTAATAATTATAGTCGTAAATTTTACGGCTATAAACAACCCCATTTTCACCGCGCGCCGTTGTCTCCCCAAATCCGGGAAATGACGGGGGCGCGAAGCGCGAAAAATCGCCGTCACGATAATATTGATGCTTAGATAGAAGTTATCTTTGTATCACACTCCTATCAAATTTGATTTAACTGGTTTTCCAGAAGTTAAATTGTTTGCGTGTGGATTGCTTGAATTTGTAATTAGAAGTTCCACATCATTAACCAACCAAAATCATGACACAACAAGGTTCAAAAGAACATAACATTGAATAGCAAGAAACAACTTTGCAATATTCACTTATTACATCACAAACATCACCAGCACCTGACAGCTAACATTACTTAATTAATTAAGTTTGAAGCTAGGTAAACTTGTATTCTTTCTCATTAGCAGAGCCAGAAATTGCATCATTTACTTCCTGCAAACGATGCCATAACCTGCAGAAGCCCCCTTGGTGCAGTCTAGAGTGCCATAGTTCATGCCTGGGGAGGTCTCTTGGTTTGAACCACTTTCTGGAGAGAATATGCAGGAGTTGCAATCGGTAGAGAAAAGGGATGCGATTCTGTAATTGTTTTCACCTCCCAAAACTGGCATTGCCACACCCGGCTTTGCAGGGTTCTCAAAATCAGGCCTGTAAGTCCTGCCAAGTACTCCATCAACTTTTGAGGATAGGTGAAAGAACTTAAACTGCACCTCGAAGTGGACAAAGCAGTCATTAGCAGGCAGTCGATAGCTATGGATTTTATCATCTTGTTTAGTCACTGGAACTGCAGTGACCATGATCTCTGCTTTATCCTTCAAGGTGATTATGGCACTGTTCTTGCCTGATAGTCTCTCTACTTTCACATCTTTCTGCGGCGAGTACCAGGTGGAAAGAGAGCCTTCTGGTATGACCAGATCTTGTCCATCGTAAGAGAATTTTAGATGGTCAACTTCACTGTCCCAAGTCGCGGCCCTGGTGGCCTCGATAGAAAAGGTTTGAGAGTTGAAAAGGATTCCGAGGGATTGAATCCAAGTGAAATCCCGGGTTCTGCCTGCTGGCCTGTGACCAATGAAGCGGCTGTTGATTTGAAGATCAAAATCTGATACTAAGCTGAAGTGCTCATTGCTCTTTCCATGGAAATAGAAGACGATCCCGTCACCACCAATGAAGCGAGGATCAAAGCATGCTGATCCTGGGGCATCACAATTTGGTTTGCGCTCTGAAAAAGAAGAAGATATATATATATATCAGAAACATGCTTCAGTAAAGGTAGTTTCCACAACCAAATTTTGCAAATCAACAGCCAATAAATAAAACATCTAAAAGTTTTTTAATCCTGAACAGCATCACTTTCAGTAACAACATCATCTTCAATGATGTTTCAGCTATCAACCTGATGAACATATTTAGCAGTGCTGATAATGGGAATTGAACGAAAAGAAGATGGTTGTGTCTTACGCCTGCACTGGACCGAGCAATGAGGAGCTTCGCAGTCAACATAGCAAAGTTTTGCTCCGGGGTCAGGTGAGGATGTGGTTGGGCATTCCATGGGGCAAGGTATATGCTGCCTAGGGCACCCGCGGGTTCCTGAGTTGCAGTAGAAAAATCGTGGTTGTCCTGATGCTGGTTGTGGTGTTGCTTGTATGAACCCTGTAACAACGGTTAACAGAATGATGGAAATGGACCTGCTACTTAAGCTCTTCATGGTTTCAGTTAATGAAACAGGAAACAAAACAAAGCAGGCCAAGTGATGCACGAACTCATCTTCTCTTGTCGCTATATATAGAATTTATCATGCTGCTGGTCAACTGTTAGGATTGCTAATTAAGTTTCTCTTTTGATTTTTGAAACCCCTTTTCAGATGCTAGGATCTTATCTCTAGGATGAACATGGGCTAACATGGCTCGAAGGAGATTAACCAGTTACTAACACCTTCCATGTGCAAAGTACTGTTGCCTCCCAGGATCGGAGGAGGAGGCGCAGTATGATTGACTGCAATGACTGGAGGTGGTACGTACTTGAGACTGTTAAAGTTAGACTTCATCATCAAGGATGGTGATATTCAGTATGTCACTGTTTTGGAAGTTTGATTACCATTTTTTTATGTATAAATATATTAAAAAAAAAATTGTTTTGTAAAAATTATTTTGATATCTGTATATCAAAATAATTTAAATATATTTAAATTATTTAATTTTAAAAAATTAAAAAATTAAAAACATTTTTTAAACAACACCCGTTAAATATAAGCACCAGATAAAGCCTTTAATTTGTATGCTTAATGCTTAAATCTTGGTTAAACAGCACCTGGCAGCCGACCAGCAAGTTGCTTCATGTTATTCTTTCGATGGATACTAAGCTAAATAAACGATACTTCTTTACTTCCGTGTGCAGTTACTTGATCTGCCCGAAATAGTCGGTTGGTTGCCTCTTATAATTAAATGTGATCGGGAAGCCCTCAAATTATGCTATTTTTTTAATTTATTTTTTAGATTTATAAGTTAATTTTGGATTTTGATTTTTCATTTCTCCTTTTTGCTATGGATTTTTGTTTTCTTTTCTAGAGGAGGGATCGAGAAATGTTAGAGAAATAAAAAAAAATCCAGGTATGAATTAAATATATTTCGATAAGTTTGAGCCATTCAGGTTTTCGAAAACAAATGAAAGCAAAATATTTTTCGAGTCAACTCGCACTCATTTCCACTTTTCCAGGTCCTACAAAACCCTAACAGAAACCCCCTCTCAATTTCTCCGGAGAAAACACACTACTCCATACCCTAAACTCAACTTGTGTGGAGAGGATTCCAAAGGTTGGTGACCCCCTTTTTTCCCATTTCTTCAATAAATTCATGCACAAAATCTTGGGTTGATTTTTATTTACTGTTTAACATAATATGCGACACATTATATACAAAATATATCGAATCTGTTGTATCCATAGTCAGTTATTACTAATTTGAACTTTCAATTTATGTTATCTTTTATAGCTATGAATGATAGGTCCCAGAAATTTAAGGATAATTTGTAACACAAGTATTTCTCTTAGGGTGAGAAACAAACCACAATTTACTGAATAATTCTCTGCCGCATTCTTCATTCTTGTTTGCTTTAAATAAGCAACACACACGTACACTTATGCAGTAGTTCTTTAGGGAATTTAATACATGTAACTGAAATGCATAATGAAAGAAATAACTTGCAGTAAAAGAACTATAACTGAAATACATAATAAGGAAATTAATCATGCAGTAACGCATGACAGTAACGACTCCCACTTCGCATGATGTCCTCTATAACGTCTCTTGCTCCTTCTCTGCTTATTACTGTAATGTCCACTATCCCAAATACTTAGGATTTGGCTTTATGGTCCTTGTTGATCGTGGTCTCGTAACAATACTCCCCTCCCCCAGTGGACACTTGTCCCCAAGGTCCACTCCAGGGAACTGGGCAAGCAGAGTCTTGATAGTCTCTCAAGTGGCGTCTTTGTGATCAATTTCCAGTAACTGCAGTTCACTATTATATGCACCCCGCACGTCCCCCATATGCCCCTCAAGCAGTAGTAATTGGGGACCCTGGCATTTATGTCCCACTGTGAACCTTTCATTGCAGTTGAAACAGAGACCTTGTGCCCTCCTCTTTTGCATTTCGTCCCATGGCAGACGTTTGATTGATCCCGGAGTAGTAGGGGCTACACGGTTGGCTGGTGGAAAATTTAATGGAGCACTTGCAGGTGGAAGTCTCAAGAACCGTTTCTGTCGCGTGAGCTGGTCATCTCTCATCTTTGCCAAATTGATGACATTTTTAAGGGATTGTGGCTTAAACATGCGAATCCCATCTGCAATTTCAGTATTTAGGCCACCCATGAATGTCCCCACCAATGCCTTTTGTGTCCATCCCGTCACCTTGTTTCCCAGTCTCTCAAACTCACGTTGATAGTCCTTCAACGTCCCACTTTGTTTGATTCGTGACAATGCCTCATCGAAATCTTCACATGTTGAGGGCCCAAAACGTGCCCACAACTCTTCTTGATATCTTTCCCACGAAGCCACATGTCCTTCTATTTGTAGTATTTTGCGTAACCATTGCCACCACTGGTTGGCCTCACCCTCCAAGTGATACGCAGCCATGGTCACCTTCTGGTTTTCTGCAGTTGCTTGATATTCAAAATATTGGTCCACACGATTGAGCCATTCAGTGGGATCATCCCCTGAAAATCATGGAAAATCCAGTTTTGCTGTCTTGGATGAAACGATTTGTCGACCACCGTGGTTGCCTTCATGTTGCTTGGTTGCCGTGATTGGCATTCATCCGATCCGTCGGCAGTGCATTTGAGAGTCGATTGAGAGTTTCCTCCGGATGGTGAAGTTTGTCATTCATCCCCACCTCCATTCGATGCAGCCCTTCTTGAACTGAATTCAATCCCGACTCCAAGTTCTCAATTCTCTCTTTGTTAGTTCCCATTTATCCCGGGGCTCGATACCACGAGATAGGTCCCGAAATTTAAGGATAATTTGTAACACAAGTATTTCTCTTAGGGTGAGAAACAAACCACAATTTCTTGAATAATTCTCGCCGCATTCTTCATTCTTGTTTGCTTTATATAAGCAACACACACGTACACTTATGCAGTAGTTCTTTAGGGAATTTAATACATGTAACTGAAATGCATAATGAAAGAAATAACTTGCAGATAAAAGAACTATAACTGAAATACATAATAAGGAAATTAATCATGCAGTAACGCATGACAGTAACGACTCCCACTTCGCATGATGTCCTCTGTAACGTCTCTTGCTCCTTCTCTGCTTATTACTGTAATGTCCACTATCCCAAATACTTAGGATTTGGCTTTATGGTCCTTGTTGATCGTGGTCTCGTAACAATGAATCTTCAATCAGAGTCAAAAGATCCGGTTTGGAGTTAAGTTTATAAGCTTAAAGAGCTTTAACCTGTTGTTTTTTGTATTATTTTAATACTAATATGAAATGGGTTTAGTAATATTTTAGTGAATTATTGGTGGGTTTTAAATGGAATTGATAAGTGAGACAGGTCCATGTGGTAGTTTTTTCCTTGCTTCTGAGATGGTATATTAGTGTTAAAAAAATGAAATTTATGTTGTTGATTGATAAATGAAAAGTGCCGGTGTTTTATAAGAGACTGCTTAAAGTAGAATAGCTTGTTATGTTTGTGAGAGTTTTTTGAAGATCAGATTGAGTTGTGTAGAAGAACAAGTAACGGCTACTAATCTTGGGGATGAAGATCAGGAGGATGATCCACCATAGGCCCCGTAATCACAGCAGCAGATATCAGTCCCATGATTGTAGCAACAGAGAGCAATCCTGAGTTAATGATTTGATTTGATTCTGTAATTTAAATATAGAGATGTTACAATGTTAATGTGCTATATATATGGCAGTATGTATATAGAAAAGTATCAATGAAAAATAGAGTCAAAATACAATTGTTATCTTCTTAAACTCTTTAAGTTGGAAGGTTGATTTTTAGTGTGTAATAAGAGATGGACACCCCGGAATGGGACAGTTTGCCTAGAAAGCGGTCGTTAAGGAAGAAGTTTGGTGCACGAAATTATGATGAGAATTTAATGGATGAATTGTGTTAAACATTACAGTTAGAATATAGTTGTTAAACTTTGTATATTAGCATAACTGATTTTGTATTTTAGTGTTAGGTGAGTTTTTTGTGTGTGTTTGTATTTTAATGTATTTATTGCTATAAATACCTGCAGTGTAACATTGAATGATTATTGAAGATTAATACATTACTGAAAGTTTACATGGTAACAGAGCAAATCTCGAAATTTTCTTTGAAATCGAAGTACTGAAATTTTTTTCTTGTTCGAAACCCAGAACTCGAATCTGCACAGTGCGTGTTCATCAACCGTACTGTTCATCGAAACACAAACCCAGAAATTCGATCGCTACAGTATTAGTTCGTCAACAATTACTGTAGCAATCAAGAGCGAAAATCATCACTGTTCATTCACACAAAAAAAACCCAGATTTTCCAGGAAAACTTGATTTTTCCTGGAAAAATCATCCCAGAAATCACCCATCAATCCTTTCCTGCCCGAAATCAAAATCCCAGTCCCCAATCCCAGAAAAAACATCACCAACCCAGAAAATAGCAAACATCGAACATTAAAACACAACCCAAAACCCAGAAAACAAACCCAGAATTTCCTGAGAAAACAAACCCAAATTTTTCCTGAGGAAACAAAACCAGATCGAGCATTTCTGGAAAAAAATTCTGTATATGAAATTATTTTTCGAATCGAAGAGAAACCCATCATTTTGTGTTGAAAGACACCCACCGATTGTTGGGTTCTCTACCCATCTAATGAAGCGTATTCAGAAGGGACCAGTTCGTGGAATCTCACTAAAACTACAAGAGGAAGAGTGTGAGCGTCGCATGGACTTTGTGCCAGAGGGGATGATACTAAAGAAGAGAAATAAAGAGCTAGAGAAAACCTTAAAATCAAGCAAGCAGAGGGAGGAAAAGATGAAATCAGAGCTACAAAGGGCATGGGAGAGGCTCAGAGTGGCAGAGGAGGCTGGCCAAAGGCTTGAAAATGAAGGGAACGACAGAGGACACGAGGAGGCTGACCGAGATAGAAATGAGGTGAAGATATGTAGTCCAGGAAATGCGACGCAGATTGAAGGAGGGGGAAGAGAAAGAGAGGAACAATGTTTAGGGTGACATTTAAAGGTTGACCGGGCTGCTGACCAAAATGGGGTTGACCGGGTTGATCGAAAATACAAAAATGCAACTGGGTTGATGTGTTCTCATTGCGGTGAAACAGGACATTCGAAACAAAGGTGTTATGAAATTATTGGCTACCCATACTGGTGGGACTTTACGAAAAAATCTCAGAAAAAATATCTAAAAACCTCTGGTCCATCTGATGGAAGCAGATCTAGCACAACCCACAGCGAATATGGCCCATCCAGGTATCATCGAAAATGATTTTGCACATTTTGTTATTACAAAGAATAATACTTGGATAATTGATACAAGTGCATCAAATCACATGACTAGATATTCCGATAATTTAATATGTCATAAACCCTCTTTACGAACAACTATATGCACTGCTAATGGTAGTACCTCCCCTGTTACGGGGGAAGGATCTCTTATTTTAACTGACACTATTACACTAGATATTGTTCTTATTGTTCCATCTCTTGCGTATAATCTCTTGTCGGTTAGTCAAATCACGACTACCCTTGAGTGCACGGTAACGCTTTTGGCCTCTATTATGTGCTTTTCAAGATATTCTAACCCGGAAGATTCTTGGTTATGGTGTTAGACGGGGCAACCTGTATTACTTGGAATTAACAAAACAAGGGGGGTTAAAACTAGGTCATGCACACCAGACTAGAAGTACGGATCAAGCTCATGCTCTCGTATGGTTGTGGCATCGACAACTCGGACATCTTTCATTTGGGTACCTTAAGAAGTTACAACCGTATTTATTTTCGAGTGTAAGTATTTCAGATTTTCAGTGTGAAATTTGTGAACTGACGAAAAGCCACTATATCTCCTATTTGCCAAGTTTGTATAAAAGTGTAGAACCATTTGCAGTTATTCATTCTGAAGTTTGGGGTCCTGCAAAGGTCTCCTCTTTTTCTAATGCACGGTATTTTGTTATATTTATTGATGAATATACTCGAATGACCTGGATATCTCTCCTCCGAAATAAAAGTGAAGTAAGTATAGCATTTCAGGAATTTCAGAAAATGGTGCTGACCCAATACCAACAGCACATTCGTCCACTTCAATCTGATAATGATACAGAATTTATGGATCAAGTACTAGGTAAATTTTTACAGCATCATGGAATTCGTCATCAGACATCCTGCACATATACTCCACAACAAAATGGATTAGTCGAACGGAAGAACAGGCAAATTATGGAAATAGTTCGTGCTTCACTATTTGGCATGAATCTATCAAAATACTATTAGGGTGAGGCAGTCAAATCCGCTACATACTTAATGAATTGAACATCATCCAGTGCAACTGATTTTTAGTCTCCTCAACAGCAAATGGAATCTCTTCTCTCAGTTCCTCACCTTCCAAATTTGGAGCCTCGGGTATTTGGTTGTACGGTATATGTCCACATCCCTAAAGTTCTGCGAAGCAAACTAGATCCGTGTGCAAAACGGTGCGTGTTTGTAGGTTACTTGGAGTTTCAGAAAGGATATCGGTGTTATGATCCTCATCATCGAGAGCTACATGTGACTTTGGATGCATCATTTCGAGAATCCAAACCTTACTATTCAGGGGGAGTTCCTGGTTCTTCTCTTTAGGGGGAGAGTAAAAATGAAGAGAAGAAAGATATATTCGAATTAGAGGAAATGAGACCAAGTCCGGATGATAACTTGGAAGTCTGCACAGACCAGAATGATAACCTAGAAGTCTGCACAGACCAAAATGATCTCAGTAATGACCCCCCTATGTCTCTTGAATTACCAACGCCTACACCATTAACCGAAGAATCAACTGAGAATGTCTCTCCTCAGTCCCCTCAGGTAACACTAAATTATATCCCTAATGAGATAAATGAAATTCCTGTCTTAGAAAATAATGTGACTAATAGATACCCATAAAGACTAAACAGGGAAGTCCCAAAGAAACAGTATGAACCTGATCCAAAATACAAAACTAAATACCCCATCAGCAACTATATCTCTACCCATAGATTATTGGAATCATATGCATTTACTGTTAATCAATTATCCAATGTCTTTATTCCTAGTAATGTACAGGATGCATTAGCAGACTCAAAGCGGACCAAGGCGATGAATGAGGAAATGGAGGCGTTGTAAAAGAATAACACATGGGAGTTATGTCAACTACCAACAGGAAAGAAGAAAGTTGGGTGTAAATGGGTGTTCACAGTGAAGTTGAAAACAGATGGGAGCATTGATAGATACAAAGCAAGGTTGGTAGCAAAGGGATATACACAGAAGTATGGGGTGGACTACCAAGAAACGTTTGCCCCGGTTGCAAAAATGAACACAATCCAGATTCTCATATCGATAGTAGTGAATCAAGACTGGGCCTTACAACAATTTGATGTCAAGAATGCCTTCCTGAATGGAGATCTTGAAGAAGAAGTTTATATGGAATTGTCACCCGGAGTGAAAACCAGGTGCTCACGAGAAACGAAAGTGTGCAAATTAAAGAAGGCTTTATATGGGTTAAAACAGTCACCCCGGGCATGGTTCGAAAGATTCTCATCCACGATGAAAGAGTTTGGCTATAAGCAAAGTAATTCAGATCATACTTTGTTTATAAAGCACAAAGGAGGGAAGGTAACGGCTTTAATAGTATATGTGGTTGATATTGTCTTAACAGGAGATGATCCAGAAGAAAGAAAGGCTCTACAACAGTTTCTGGCATCGAAATTTGAAATGAAAGATCTTGGACAGCTGAAGTACTTCTTAGGGATTGAGGTCTTGAGGTCAAAAACGGGGATATGTCTTTCACAACGAAAATATGTGTTAGATTTATTGGCAGAAATTGGAATGTTTGCATGCAAACCGGTAGATACACCTATGGAAATGAATCACAAACTGGGATAAGCAGAAGATCAGACGCCAACTGACAAAGGACATTACCAATGACTAGTCGGGAAACTGATATATTTATCACATACACGGCCAGACATAACCTATGCAGTCAGCGTGATAAGTCAGTTCATGCATTCATCAGGAGAGAAGCATATGGAAGCAGTATATCGGATCCTAAGATATTTAAAAAGTGCACCGGGAAGAGGACTATTATTCTTAAAGAATGAAGTTCATGAATTTAAAGGATACACAGACTCAGACTGGGCAGGAGATCAGACAGATAGAAGATCGACATCAGGTTACTTTACTTTTGTAGAAGGTAACCTAGTAACTTGGAGAAGTAAGAAACAGAAAGTGGTCGCTAGATCGAGTGCGGAGGCAGAATACCGAGGTATGGCTCACGGTGTGTGCGAACTATTATGGATAAAACATGTGTTATAAGAATTGAGGGTTGATTATGGGTCACCCATGAGTTTATACTATGATAATAAGGCAACTATCGAGATTACACACAATCCTGTACAACATGATCGTACCAAACACGTAGAAGTCGATCGACACTTTATTAAGGAAAACCTTGATCGGAAAATTATACAATTTCTGTTTGTAAGGTCGGAAGATCAATTGGCGGATATACTCACAAAGGCGGTTTCAGGAAAGACATTTCATGGAGCAATTAACAAGTTGGGCTTGATAAACATCTACGCTCCAACTTGAGGGGGAGTGTTAAACATTACAATTAGAAATATAGCTGCTAAACTTTGTATATTAGCATAACTAATTTTGTAATTTAGTGTTAGGTGAGTTTTTTGTGTGTGTTTGTATTTTAATGTATTTATTGCTATAAATACCTGCATTGTAACATTGAATGATTATTGAAGATTAATACATTACTGAAAGTTTACAAATTGATAAAGAAGCATTTAGGCAGTGCTTTTAAAAAAAAGAAACAAACTAAGGAGGATTTGGAAAGAGACTAAAACTGAGGCAATGATAGCAATTTCTCTGGGGTTCCCAATCGATGCATTGCTTGAGGAGGAGATTCGGGCTGGGGTGGTATATTAGCATAACTGATTTTGTAATTTAGTATTAGGTGAGTTTTTTGTGTGTGTTTGTATTTTAATGTATTTATTGCTATAAATACCTGCATTGTAACATTGAATGATTATTGAAGATTAATACATTACTGAAAGTTTACAAATTGATAGAGAAGCATTTAGGCGGTGCTTTTAAAAAAAGAAACAAACTAAGCAGGATTTGGAAAGAGACTGAAACTGAGGCAATGATAGCAATTTCTTTGGGGTTCCCAATCGATGCATTGCTTGAGGAGGAGATTCGGGCTGGCGTGGTAAGACAGTTGGGTGGTAAAGAGCAGAATGATTATATTGTTGGCAAGAACCATATTCTGGCTAGATGGAGGAGTAATGTGGAGGTGTGGCTATCAAAAGGGCAGATTAAAGAAACCGTGAGTAATGAATATGAGCATTTGATATCTGCTGCATATGACTTTCTTTTGTATAATGGATATATTAATTTTGGAGTTTTATTACCACTGACATCTCTCATGCCAGAACTGACAAATGAAGGGTCTGTGATAATTGTTGGTGCTGGACTTGCTGGTTTATCTGCAGCAAAGCAACTCATGTCCTTTGGTTTCAAGGTCATTGTTCTAGAAGGTAGGAATCGTCCTGGGGGGAGAGTTTATACTCAAAA
Organism: Salix udensis; assembly: GCA_029204005.1. Lineage (NCBI taxonomy): Eukaryota > Viridiplantae > Streptophyta > Magnoliopsida > Malpighiales > Salicaceae > Salix > Salix udensis. The sequence continues at coordinate 12,227,364 of CM055029.1, forward strand.
GATGGGTAAGAAGGGTCAATTTGCTGCTGTAGATCTTGGTGGCAGTGTTATAACTGGTATCCATGCCAATCCTCTTGGAGTTCTGGCTAGACAACTTTTTATTCCGCTTCATAAGGTCCGAGATAACTGCCCTCTGTACAAGCCATATGGTGCACCTGTTGATAAGGGTATTGACTCCAATATCGAACTCATTCATAATAAGTTGCTTGACAAAGTGATGGAACTAAGAAAAATAATGGGTGGATTTGCAAATGATATTTCGCTTGGTTCTGTTTTGGAGAGACTCAGGCAACTGTATGGCGTGGCCAGATCCACCGAGGAGAGGCAATTGCTCGACTGGCATCTTGCTAACTTGGAATATGCAAATGTTGGATGTCTTTCAGATCTTTCAACCACATTTTGGGATCAAGATGATCCGTATGAAATGGGTGGGGATCACTGCTTTCTAGTATTACAAGGAGTTCAAGTCAGCATAGCATTCAAAAGAAGTTTCTTAATTTATGGATGACACTTTAAGAATTCTCATAGTCTAAAAAGACAGATGTCAGGAACTAAAAGAGATTATTTGCATTATTATTTATCAAAGTCTTACAAGGAAATCCAAGCAAAACTTGAAAGCAAATGGGCAATCAAACTTCTTTTATCTTATTTGTATGAGACAACAACTTAGAGTTTTTATTTTAAAGTCATATTTTGTTTTTTAAGGTTAATAAACAACAATTGGGCTTAGACATTTAGGGATTTACGTCGATTGTAAGTGGGTTTGTACAAGTCAACATCGTTGGGTATTCTGGGGTTTAACTTAGGTTATAAACATATATGTAACCTAAGTTTCATATTATATTTTGGTTAATGATATTCAGATTAGATGTCGCAACTTTGTGTGTTTGTGAGGGTGAAAATTACCTATTCTTTGGTTCTCTAAAAGACTGAAAACGACTTATCAAAGTTCAACTGACTTCGTGTTATCAATCTATATTTCTCGTTCATGAATTGATAATTGTCAGGTGGGGGTTTGAATTAAATAGTATTGATGTATAAATACTTGTTTTGCAAAAGTTAAATCGTTTGTGTGTGAATTGATTGACCGTGTAATTACAAGTTCCACATCATTAACCATCCCAAATCATGACACGCCAAGCTTCAAAATAACATACATTGAATAGCAAGAAACGACCTTGCAATATTCACTTATTACATCACAAACATCACCAGCACCAGACAGCTGACATTACTTAATTAAGTTTGAAGCTAGGTAAGCTTCTATTCTTTTTCATTAGCAGAGCCAGAAATTGCAGCATTTACTTCCTGCAAACGATGCCATATCCTGCAGAAGCCCCCTTGGTGCAGTCTAGAGTGCCATAGTTCATGACTGGGGATGTCTCTTGGTTTGAACCACTTTGTGGAGAGAATATGCAGGAGTTGCAATCGGTAGAGAAAAGGGATGCGATTCTGTAATTGTTTTCACCTCCCAAAACTGGCATTGCCACGCCCAGCTTTGCAGGGTTCTCAAAATCAGGCCTGTAAGTCCTGCCAAGTACTCCATCAACTTTTGAGGATAGGTGAAAGAACTTAAACTGCACCTCCAAGTGGACAAAGCAGTCATTAGCAGGCACGCGATAGTTATGGATTTTATCATCTTGTTTAGTCACTGGAACTGCACTGACCATAATCTCTGCTTTATCCTTCAAGGTGATTACGGCACTGTTCTTGCCTGATACTCTCTCTACTTTCACATCTTTCTCCGGCGAGTACCAGGTGGAAAGAGAGCCTTCAGGTATGACCAGATCTTTTCCATCGTAAGAGAACTTTAGATGGTCAACTTCACTGTCCCAACTCGAGGCCCTGGTGGCCTCGAGAGAAAAGGTTTGAGAGTTGAAAAGGATTCCGAGGGATTGAATCCAAGTGAAATCCCGGGGTCTGCCCGCTGGCCTGTGACCAATGAAGCGGCTGTTGATTTGAAGATCAAAATCTGATACTAAGCTGAAGTGCTCATTGCTCTTTCCATGGAAATAGAAGACGATCCCGTCACCACCAATGAAGCGAGGATCATAGCATGCTGATCCTGGAGCTTCACAGTTTGCTTTGCGACCTGAAAATGAAAGAAGATATATATGTAAACAGATCAGAAACATGCTTCAGCATCATTTTCATTAACAACATCATCTTCAATGATGAACATATTTATCTGCACTGATGATGGGAATTGAACGAAAAGAAGATGGCTGTGTCTTACGCTTGCACTGGGCCGCGCAATGAGGAGAGTTGCAGTCAGCATAGCAAACTTTTTCCCTAGGATCACGTGAGTAAATGTTTGGGCATTCTGAGGGGCAAGGTATAAAATGCAAATAGCACCGGGTTTCTGGGCCGCAGAAGAAAGTTGGTGATCCTGCTGTTGCTTGTATGAACCCTGTAACAACGGTTAACAGAATGATGGAAATAGGCCTGCTACTTAAGCTCTGCATGGTTTCAGACAATGATACAGGAAACAAAACAAAGTACGACAAGTGATGCAAGAACTCAACTTCTCTTGTCGGTATATATAGAATTTTAACAAGCTGCAGGTCAACTGTTAGGATTGGTAATTAAGTTCTCTTTTGATTTTTGAAACCCCTTTCCAGCTTGTAAATTAATCTACGCTACGTTCATATTTCAAGGATGAACATGGGCTAACTTGGGTCGAAGGCGATTAACCAAACTCTACCACTTCCATGTTCATATCATACCTCAGCATGATTGACTGCAATGATAGGATCTGGTACTGTTCAGTAGGTATACGCACCGGATAAAGACTTTAATTTGTATGCTTAATGCTTAAATCTTGGTTTACAGCACCTGACAGCCGACCAGCAAGCTGCTTCATGTTCAGTTCTTTCGATGGATACTAAGCTAAATAAACGATGCTTCTTTATTTCTGTGTGCTGTTACTGTGTTCTGCCCGAAATAGCCGGTTAGTTGCCTCCTATAATTATAGAGGTGATCAGGATGCCCTCAAATTATGCTATTTTTTAATTTATTTTTTTACTTTTACCAAGTTAATTTTGGATTTTGGTTTTTCATTTCTCCTATTTGCTATGGATTTTCGTTTTCTTTTCTAGAGGAGGGCTTGAGAAATGTTAGAGAAATAAAAAATAAAAAAAGTCTTATAAATTAAATAAATTTCGATTAGTATTGAGTCATTCAGGTTTTTCTAAAAGAATGAAAGCAAATTATTTTTATATATTAAAAATGTGTTTTTAAAAAATAAACTATAAATTTTATTTTTTGAAGATTTTTTTTAAATTGCATCTTTTAATAAATTGTTAAATATATTTTAATTATTTTCTAAAACATTTTTTCAAAAAAATTAGTAGTTTAGAACTTCTTGTTGTTGTCTAAAAAATCTTTGTTTTAATTTCTTAAACGTTTTCAAGATTTATTCTTATAAATATTATTTTTTTCAATGTTTTAAAAGTGTTTTTTACATTATGGGAAAGGTATTTTTTTTTATTCTTATATCATTTTCAATGATAATCATTTTATAGCCTACTTTTAGATTGAGTAAATCTTGTTACCAAATCTTTTCCGTATAGGCTTATTTGGGAAGTTTATCAAAATTAAGTTAAAATTCCTCCATTATTCTTTTTAATTTTATAGTTCCTCTTACTTTTATTTGCTTTAATGTAAGCTTTTAATTTTCAATTTCGATAAAAATAACACTGAATATTTTTAAATTATCGAACTAATAAATATCTCAGATCTATTTTTATTTAATTTTAATTAGACTAATACAAAATCATGAATCAAATGGAATATAGAGAGGCTTTTAACCAATTTTAACCATCCAACACTCATCTGAATGATGCCATCAACCCATTATCGGCCCACCGAAAACCCAATTTCCATACCTATCAGTCTTCTGCTTTCGCTTTGCCCTAAACCCATTTTCACTAATATCAACCGATGTAGGCCCAGCCCATCATGCCCTTTTAGTTCCCTCCAATCTAATCAAACGAGTTAACTCGCACTCATTTCCACTTTTCCAGGTCCTACAAAACCCTAACAGAAACTCCCTCTCAATTTCTCCGGAGAAAACACACTACTCCATACCCTAAACTCAACTTGTGTGGAGAGGATTCCAAAGGTTGGTGACCCCCCTTTTTCCCATTTCTTCAATAATTTCATGCGCAAAATTTTGGGTTCATTTTTATTTACTGTTTAACATAAGATGCGACACATTATATACAAATATATTGAATCTGTTGTATCCATAGTCAGTTGTTGCAAATTTGAACTTTCAATGTATGTTATCTTTTATAGCTATGAATCTTCAATCTGAGTTAAAAGATCCGGTTTGGAGTTGAGTTTATAAGCTTAAAGTGCTTCAATCTGTGTTTTTTGTATTTTCTTAATACTAATATGAAATGGGTTTAGTAATATTTTAGTGAGTTATTGGTGGGTTTTAAATGGAATTGATAAGTGAGACAGGTCCATGTGGTAGTTTTTTCCTTGCTTCTGAGATGGTATATTAGTTTTAAAAAAAAATGAAATTTATTTTGTTGATTGATAAATGAAAAGTGCCGGTGTTTTATGAGAGAGTGCTTAAAGTAGAATAGCTTGTTATATTTGTGAAAGTATTTTGAAGCTCAATTTGAGTTGGAAAGTTGATTTTTAGTGTGTAATAAGAGATGGACACCCCGGAACGGGACAGTTTGCCTAGAAAGCGGTCGTTGAGGAAGAAGTTTGGTGCACGAAATTATGATGAGAATTTGATGGATGAATTGATAGAGAAGCATTTAGGCGGTGCTTTTAAAAAAAAGAAACAAACTAAGGAGGATTTGGAGAAAGAGACTGAAACTGAGGCAATGATAGCAATTTCTCTGGGGTTCCCAATCGATGCATTGCTTGAGGAGGAGATTCGGGCTGGGGTGGTAAGACAGTTGGGTGGTAAAGAGCAGAATGATTATATTGTTGTCAGGAACCATATTCTGGCTAGATGGAGGAGTAATGTGGAGGTGTGGCTATCAAAAGGGCAGATTAAAGAAACCGTGAGTAATGAATATGAGCATTTGATATCTGCTGCATATGACTTTCTTTTGTATAATGGATATATTAATTTTGGAGTTTTATTACCACTGACATCTCCCATGCCAGAACTGACAAATGAAGGGTCTGTGATAATTGTTGGTGCTGGACTTGCTGGTTTATCTGCAGCAAAGCAGCTCATGTCCTTTGGTTTCAAGGTCATTGTTCTAGAAGGTAGGAATCGTCCTGGGGGGAGAGTTTATACTCAAAAGATGGGTAAGAAGGGTCAATTTGCTGCTGTAGATCTTGGTGGCAGTGTTATAACTGGTATCCATGCCAATCCTCTTGGAGTTCTGGCTAGACAACTTTCTATTCCGCTTCATAAGGTCCGAGATAACTGCCCTTTGTACAAGCCGGATGGTGCACCTGTTGATAAGGGTATTGACTCCAATATCGAACTCATTCATAATAAGTTGCTTGACAAAGTGATGGAACTAAGAAAAATAATGGGTGGATTTGCAAATGATATTTCGCTTGGTTCTGTTTTGGAGAGACTCAGGCAACTGTATGGCGTGGCCAGATCCACCGAGGAGAGGCAACTGCTCGACTGGCATCTTGCTAACTTGGAATATGCAAATGCTGGATGTCTTTCAGATCTTTCAGCCACATTTTGGGATCAAGATGATCCTTATGAAATGGGTGGGGATCACTGCTTTCTTGCAGGAGGGAATTGGAGATTGATAAAAGCATTATGTGAAGGGGTTCCCATATTCTATGGGAAGACTGTGAATACTATTAGATATGGACAAGATGGGATTGCAGTAATTGTTGGTGAACAAGTGTTTGAAGCGGATATGGTCCTATGCACTGTTCCTCTTGGAGTCTTGAAGAAAAGAACCATCAGATTTGAACCAGAATTACCTGGAAGGAAGCTTGCAGCAATTGAGAGAATGGGTTTTGGGCTGCTCAATAAAGTGGCTATGGTTTTCCCTCATGTTTTTTGGGGGGAGGACCTGGATACATTTGGATGTCTCAGTGAGCATAGCAATAAGCGTGGGGAGTTCTTTTTGTTCTATGGTAACCATACTGTTTCCGGAGGTGCAGCACTCATTGCATTGGTGGCTGGAGAAGCTGCGCAAATGTTTGAAAACTCAGATCCATCTATGTTGCTTCATCGTGTCCTAAGCGTCCTCAGAGGTAGGACTTGTGATGATTTTCCTTTCATACTTTTTCCTAATCTTCTGAAAGCATTGTAGTTATGGTTCTTTTGACAGGTATATACAATCCAAAAGGTGTTGATGTTCCTGATCCCATACAAACAATATGTACAAGATGGGGTGGTGATCCCTTCAGTTATGGTTCTTATTCCCATGTCAGGGTACAGTCATCGGGCAATGACTATGATATTCTTGCAGAAAATGTTGGGGGACGTCTTTTTTTTGCTGGTGAGGCCACAACCAGGCAGTATCCAGCCACCATGCATGGTGCCTTCTTGAGTGGCTTAAGAGAAGCTTCTCGCATTTTAAGTGCCAATAGAAGTCAACAAAACAATTCAAGGAAGTCTTTGCCGAAGAATCTTGGAATTAATAATGATACCTTGATTGGTCTATTCAAGTGGCCTGATCTCACATTTGGAAACTTCTCGTTTATATCTAATCCTTTGACAGAAGACCCAAATTCAATGGGGATTCTGAGGGTTACTTTTGACAGTTGTGGAGATGATTTGAAGGAGGAATTAGAGAATAGCTTCCAGCGTCCCCTGAACTTACCATTACAACTTTACACAGTGTTATCTCGTGAACAGGCCGAGAGTCTTCAACTGGTTACTGGAGGGGATGACATTAAGTTGTCACATTTGACTAGAAATCTTGGTTTGAAGCTAATGGGACCTAGTGCTCTAGTAAATTTTGGCAGTTCCCTAATTTCTACTATTGCCAGCTCACGAAAAGGAAGGGGTAGGAACCGTGTAACTTCTGGGAAAATATAGTACTGTTTGGAGATGGTATCATATGATTGGTCAACACTCAGCCTCGCTTTGATCATATGATTCCTATATGAAATGGCATATTTGAATTTGAAGAACCTTTTAGTCCTCAGATCTGTATATAATCTAGATGTATGGGCTAGTTTCCCCCTCCAAGAGGTAGACAGTTATCTGGAGTTTGTGAAGCACCATTTGTTTGTTGACTACTGACTGACCGATTTGGCATTAGTGCGTGTAGCTGCTAATGTTTAGTGCAGGTAAAACTAAATGTACAAGCTACTCATCTTACTTGAGGATGCAATGTTGTGGAAATTCCTGTACTTTTTTTTTTGGCCCATCTTCTGTGCCAATTCATCTTGTATTTGTACTCTAGATTAGCCTGAAATATTTCTCTTAGAGTAATGACATAGTTCTCTCTCCTTTAGGTTGTACCTCCTCGGATTCAGAATTTGCACAAGCTTACAAGAGATCTTTTCTTAACAATGGTTCCTCCCAACAGCCTTTCAGGACTCAAATTTTCACCCTCTTCTTACCTGACCTTGGCAAGAAAGCATTGTAAAAATGCGAAAGCTTAGTGTGCTTTCGGCTCTGAGTTCTGCATATAGTCAACGCAGATTAGACAACTACAGTCAACTAATTTGCCCTCTAGACCAGTGTTGTTAAACTTATTCTGTTTTGGTCTAAATGTTTTGTACAGTTAAAAAAATGAGATGAAATGGTATAGTATTTACTTTGCTTAAAATTTTGGCATGTTTCAGAAATTTTGGTCGAAATGTTTCAGTTTTGTTTCACTAGTTCTGTTTCGGTCAAATAGTATTTTTTTAAAAAATAATGAATAATTTTACAGTATTAATCATATCTCTTAATTTGATTGTTAGATTGAGAAAAAATTTCACAAGTTTCTTGACATATTTATATATATTATATTAAAATTGTAGAGCAATCAAATAATATTATGACCTTGCAAGATTGATGGTGACATTCTTGTAATATTATATATCATAATTTTGTTCAAAAACATTATTTTATTGTGTTGTTTTTAGATTATTTTTTTCTTAATTTGATTATTCAACGAGTTTATTATTTATTATGAATTGAATTTTATAATGTAATTTGACTTGTTTTATTTAAGGTTATCATGGTTTTATAATTGAGGTCACACATTTGAAAAGTTCACTTAGGTTAACCCGAGTTGATTTAATATATCATTGTTTTAATATTTTTTAAGATGTCAATTTGATTTGTTTTAATTAAATTATATTTTTATCAATTTTTATGTTATTTTTTAACTCATTAAATCAGTTGAGTTATATTAGTTTAACTCAATTTTTTACTTATATTTGAAATTTAAATTGCAGAATTCTAAATAATTTATTCGCTGAAACACTTTAAAATTAAAATATTTTGTTTTAATTAAAAAAATGAAACACTAACAAAAATGAAATCGATAAAATTGCTTGAGACATCCAAAACAAACACTAGAAGTGTGATCATCACATGTGGGTAAGCGAGGACAACCTCTGCGGCTTTTACTGCCTGTTATCTCTTCTTCATCGTTGCATGTTATCCTGTATACCCAACTCAAATAAAATAGCTAGCATGCAATCGAGGCCTTGAATTGATGAGATGATCCTGTTTCCCACAACGAAAATCGTGACCAAAGGGGCATCAATTAATAGAGATCTATGTATTGTTTTTTTTCCCCCAACTAAATCTGAGATTGATATGAAAAGAAAGCACAAAAAGTATAAAAATAAAAAATAAATAAGTAAAAAAGATTGAGTTGTTATAGGATAAGATTGGGAAAAAAAACAATATATGAACCGAGTCAACTTGTCAAACTTATTACTCGAGTGATGAAATTGAGATAATCCTATGGAAATTCAATTGGAAATATCAAGAACCCTAGTTTTCATCAAATCAATATTGTGGGATGACATAAAAAAATCAATTAGATAAAAGGTGAGCAAAAAAATTAACTTAAGTTAACCTGAGTTAATTTATTAAACCTATAATTTTAATCATGAGATCAAGATAAAGTCATAAAAAGATAAATTTAAAAAAATTATAAAGGTTAATTTTCTAATGATTCATTGTTTAAAGGTTCAAATTAAAAAAAAATGCACAAATAAAAAAATGATTTGTATAAGGTTCAAATTTTCTACCTAACAAAAATTAAATTAAACTAAAAGCATAAATTTTCAAAATAATCTAACAATAAATAAAACAATAAAAACATAAACCATAAAATATCACAAAATACTATTCCAATTAATAGTGTTTTGTGATTGTGGTTATACTGAATTAGTCATAACCCTTTAGTTTTTTGTTTTAAAAATTAAATATATTAATAATAGTGCAGAGTAAATCTGAATTAAAATTATGAAAACAAGTACAAGAATGCGAGTCAGATAAAGATTGACGATACTTTTAATTTCTAAAGAAAATATAAGGTCTTTTTTTATGATATAAATTAAATATTTAATTCTTAGACATAAAAAAATCTGTTAATTAAATTTTACTTTCATTAAATTTTCCCCTCCCAGTACGTGGCACATGACAATTTTACTTTCATTAAATTTTATTTTTATTTTTATTTTTGCTTAGTAACAAGTTTAATGCACTTCAAACTTCATAATAAAAGTAATTTGAGTTAATTATAATTAGACCCCTAGTTTAGCAAAACTAACTGGTTATATTAGTCCTTATTGTCTCAGAAAATATTTATTTAATCCCAATATTCTTAAATCTATTTATTATATAATCCATTTGATCTATTTTATTTTCACCTTATTAAATTAAATATATTCAATAATGATCAAAGTATTATTTAATTATTTTTTCTATCACAACAATACATTAAACTATTTTGATACACAATCAAAATTATAATTAATGAATACAAAAATCTTTTTCGAAAGGAAATAAATAACAAAAAAGGCTCTATTGTTATGTTAAGTCATTACTCTGCTGCCTACAGTAACCGGCAGCAGCTCCGAGAGTTTGGAATGAAGATGTGGACCTTATCCTGCGCCACTCCTGTTTCTTATCCTGCAAACTCCGTGAGTGTTTCCATGCCATCAGTTAAAGCTCCTTCAAGCTCTCAAATTTCGTTTCAGCACAGTGAAAGTCCTTTTGTTCCAGAGGTAATGAACCCAGGAACCTATTACTCCAGTTTGCTCTCTTCTCTGTTTAGTTCAATAGAAAATGCGGCAAAGTAGTGCAATAAAACTGAAATTTTGACTCTTTTCTGCTAGGACTAGAGAACCTTTACTTGCTTTGACTCAAAAATTTTTATTTTTAAATAACCCAGTAGTTTAATCTGGTTGTTGCTCCATTTTGGTTGCATAGAAACGTGCTGGAAAATGAAAAAGCTTGGATTAAATTATGTTGTAGATTGTAGCCTGTTTTTATCACATTGTCTAAAAATGCTATGTTTGATGAGACAAAGACTGTCTTTGGTTTATGAGAGATTGGGATAAAAGGAAGAAACATCAATACAAATAAATTTATTGGTTTGCTATTTTCAATATAATGATTCATTGTTGGTCTTTTCTGAGGAAAACGACTTTTGTTGCTGGGATATGTAGGAAATGACTAGAAACTAATATCTTCAATCAATTTCATGGTTATTTTGGATATGGAGGAAAAGGTTTTTCTGCCTGCGGGCTTATCATCAGGTGATAAAAAGCAGTGGGTAGGTCCCGGGCTGTGGATTGTGTTCTGGATTTCAAAAGATGAGAAGAAATTCCCATTAGATGTACTAGATAGTGGCTTAGTTGAGACTTGGGATGAGCTTTGTTTATTTTTCTCATGTGATTCCCACAATTTGCTCAGTAGTCAAGCATTTTATACTAAAATCCTCTAGTATACTTTCTGATTTGGTATACTCATTACACCATCCATGAACTAGAATACTTTCGTTTGTAGTTTAGACATTCTATTTTCTTTCAATGTACTGCTTACTGAATGTGTTGACCACTGAATCTTGATCCGGATGACTAATATGCAGGTTGTGAAAGCAGTAGATTCCTTGTATTCAGAGTTCAGAGCTGTGGATAATTTGGTGGCATGCAATACTTCTCGTGTTCTTAAAGCTTTCCAGAATGCTCGGCTTGGGTCTCATGTAAGTACAAAAACTACTTTATATGAAACTTTCAAGTTGATATTTTCAGTGGTTATCAATAAAGTTTCAGGTTACCTTTAAGGTTTCTCATTCTCATGTGCATGAAGTGTACAAACAAATAGTCGCTTTTCCATAGCATAAGTGCCTTTGGATGTGTGCTTACCTGTTTTCCTCTCTAAGAAAGAATAAATATATTCACATATAGTGGTGTTTATATTGCCACTCTTATGGTTATAACCAGCACTTCAGCGGGTCCACTGGCTATGGTCATGATGAAGCTGGTGGACGTGAAGCACTTGACCAAGCTTTTGCAGAGATTGTTGGAGCCGAATCTGCAATAGTTCGCTCGCAGGTTTGCCCTATTTTCTATTGTATCCTTGATTCTTAATGCTAGTCTTTTTTAATCCAGCATGCTTTGTTAATTCTCTGCTCCTTTGGTCATTCATTAGTTTTTCTCAGGAACCCATGCTATTACCTGTGCGTTGTTTGCATTTTTGAGGCCAGGAGATGAGGTGAGCTGTTATTTTGAGGTTTTCTTCAATTGTTGTTGGAAAGCCATGTCAGTGGTTTTATAATGTTCTCTGCTTTAATTGGCTTCCACAAGGAGGAGTTAGATTAATTTGATTGTCAGCTCTTGGCAGTTGCTGGTGCTCCTTATGACACCTTAGAGGAAGTTATTGGAAAGAGGGACTCCAATGGCCTGGGTTCCCTGAAAGATTTTGGTGTGGAATATCGAGAAGTTCCTGTATGTTACTAATAGCAAAATTAAAGCAATTTTTTTTTTTTTTCAAATTTCACTTGTAAATTTTTTCTTACCTTATGATATTGCAGCTTGCTGAAGATGGTGGACTCGACTGGGATTGTCTTATGCATGCTTTAAAGCCTCATACAAAATGTGCCCTCATTCAAAGGTCATGTGGTTATTCATGGCGTCAAAGTTTAAGTGTAAATGAGATAGGGAGGGCTATAAAGATGATCAAGGTATGCACATAGAAAATATGCAGTAATTTCTGAGGATCATGATCTGAAATTGTCAGTGAAGTTGGCTCATTTCAAAATGCATGGTATTATGCATTTGGGATCTCTATGCTTGCTGTGGTTTTATGTTGGTTCGAGTCGTAAAATTGTAAAATCATGGAATTAGTTGCCTCTTCCCTCCTTTATTCCTTTCAAGATCATTGCTTGTTTATATTTCATGTAGTATATTTCATGTAGTTAATAAATGAATGTGCTCTGTCGATCCCTTTTTACACTGCTGTGTCATCCACTGTTTGACATTTTTCATTTTCATTGATGTCCCTTCAAATCTGTACTTGCAGATGCAGAACCCTAATTGCTTGGTCATGGTGGATAATTGCTATGGTGAATTCGTTGAAAGCATTGAACCTCCATCTGTGGTATGTGATGTAGCTTTCATCCTTTTGCTGAAGAAGGGTAATATTTTTATTTATTTTTCTTGGTTAATGTTGGGGCAGGGTGCAGATCTGATTGCAGGTAGTTTGATTAAAAATCCTGGCGGAACCATTGCACCATGTGGTGGATATGTTGCAGGGAAGAAAAAATGGGTAGAAGCAGCAGCTGCTCGTCTATCTGCGCCAGGGCTTGGGATAGATTGCGGCTCAACTCCTGGCGATGTAATGCGAGCTTATTTCCAGGGATTGTTCCTTTCGCCTCAAATGGTTGGCGAGGCAATCAAGGTATTCAATTATGCATGTCCTTGCCATAATACTCTGTTGTGTTTGGCGGTGGGTTAATCGTTTCTTCTGTAATAAAGGGGACTTTTCTAATCGCTGAAGTCATGGCATCCAAAGGATATCAGGTGCAACCCCTACCTCGTGCCACCCGTCATGATACAGTCCAGGTTTGTTTTATGGTTTTGTTGTAAGTTCTGAAATAATTTAGCAGCTGAAATTCTCACTGATTTCATGATGATTTTCAGGCAGTGCAGCTTGGTAGCCGTGAGCTTCTCCTTGCTTTCTGTGAGGCTGTTCAAAGAAGCTCCCCTGTAGCTTCATATACTAAACCAGTTGCAGGCTCAACTCCTGGATATGCATCAGAGGTACTGCCTGGCTGTATTCACGTTGAATTTTATACTAAAATGCAGTTAAAAAGTTTTTTGAAGCTCAATGTGAGTGCTGCTTCTAGGGCAGTATGCTCTAGTCCGATGGCCTACTGCATAGGTTTCATCAATTCAAAGTTCTCATTTTTGCCATCATGGTCACTTTACTAGATTAATAAAAAGGATACATCTTTGTGCTTTTAAATTTTGAGGGAAATACTCATGGTAGTGACTATACTGGTGTTGCACAGATGAAATATTTCCATATACATTAGCTCAAGACATGGGGGACTCTTTGTATATTGATAATTTCTTTTTAATTTTTGTGATTATTTTTCTCTTTTGTAACTAGAATTTTAGTAGTTTTTCTGACATGAGCATCTCAAATATAATGTATCAGGTGATCTTCGCTGATGGAACCTTCATTGACGGGAGTACAAGTGAATTATCATGTGATGGACCCCTAAGGGAGCCTTTTGCAGTATATTGCCAGGTACATACTCGTCTCGTGCATCTCCATTCCATGAGCATTGATGCATTAAGAAAACGAGAAATACACTACAACATATTTTATTGTTTGTAGATGATAGTTAATTTACTTAAAGTTCTGAATTCAGTTTTTCTATTGATGCAGGGGGGAACTCACTGGACTCAATGGGGCCTTGTTCTAGGAGAAGTTTTGAAGCACATCTGATCTGATCCTATTTTGATTTTTGTCCCAACAAGAGATCACAAAGTAGTTTCGGTTAAACTTTATAGTTGAATGGTCTATTGATCCTCTTCGTCAGAATTGCTGCTTCGATGCGTAAACTGGTGTTAAAAAACTCGGCTCAGTGTCGAATTCAAGGTGGTTACAGAGCTCATTGTAATTTTTCATTACAACTTTGTTTATGGCAAGGATCTTTGTCAGTATGGTGGAATGTTACTATATTAATGAAAGGGTCTTGTGTTTTAGCAAAATCACTTCAACTGCCAAATATTGGAGAGGACTACAACAGACATTGATTTGATGTAGCTTGGCTCCACGTTATCATAGATTTGAGATTCTCATGTGGTTTCTTTCTTCAGATGATGTGCGGCTGCTTCATTTTAACAAAATGGTTCGTCTTGACAGATCATAGAATTTGAATCGAAACCACAGGAAGATAAATTCGTACTCTTTGATTATGAAACAGCTCAAGATAAAATCATCAGCAGAAAAAAATAAAAATAAAAATAAATGCGGTGAGCGTGGATCGAACACGCGACCTTCAGATCTTCAGTCTGACGCTCTCCCAACTGAGCTATCCCCGCCTTGCGTTAACTATTTCTGATTTATAATATAAGAAACTAATTGACTACACCGTCATAACATTTTGAAAATTTTATAGTGCTCAGAGTATTACTTTAAGCTTACTTTAAAGAAAAAGATTGTGAAAATTAATAGTTTCTGTTAATTCAAAATGTTAAAGTACATCTCCCTCTAAGCTTTCTGTTCTAGAATCACTCTTCTCTTGTTACCCTACCCATCATACTCTTTTATGAACATTCTGTAATCGTGTTTCCTTTCTGCTGACTTAGTTTCTTGCATTGAAGGTTCTTAAACTTAAAAAAAAGCACCAAAAAATATTTCTGTTTTTCTCTGGTTCCTTGGAAGTTCATAAGGTCAAGAAAACGTCAATTACAAGAAAACCTCATTTCGCACCACCTAAAATAGACTCCATATATTATCTATATTCTGGAAGTTGCTGCCATGACTTGTGACTTTACAGACGTGTGTAATTGATAAGAAAGTTTACTTTTTAATTGCATTTGATCTTCATAATCTTGAATTGGTCACTTTGTAATGTAAATGTTATCTCTTTGAAGATGAAATGAGAAATGATAACTGACTTGTAATGAGAATTTTTCTGGGAATGGGAATTCTTGAGGAGAGATTATTGAGGTAACTTATTGTTACATGAATCGGTAAGCTAACTTATTTGCTGGACCGAATGATTGAAATCTCTGTTCCGTAAGGAGTGACTCGTTACCATTTATTTTCATGAAGATTTGGTTT
>CM055029.1:12851042-12919150 GCA_029204005.1 Salix udensis
CCTTGCCCTTGTTGAAAATTCAAGATTGTTTCCAAGACTACTTTAGTGTTAGGATTAGACTAAATCTCTATTATTTCTTTTCTTTTCTTGAATAAGATCATGTTGATCAATTTCAGTTTCAGTATTTCAGTTTAAGTATAAGTCTTAGTATTTTAGTTTTAGTTGGATTATATATCAAGGAAGTGTAATAGGAAGAGTTCTTATTTGATTGTAACACTTCAAACTTTGCTATAAATAAAGAAGAGGGATAACGGTAACCTCACTCCCAATTCCGCTCATTTTTCTGTTCTTTGTGTTCTTGCCCTGTTCTTCATTCTGTTCTTCATTCGGGCAATTTTTCCAGAATTGAATTCAAACAGTAACTGATTGAACTCAATAGAACAGTAATGTTTGTTGACTTTTTGAATCTTTGTTTTTTCAACAGCCCTTACATTTGTCTGTTTAAAACTATACTAATCTGGGCTGGCAAATTAGTCCCTTATGCTACAAGTTTATATTTGATACTAGAGAATTTTCTTGTCTAGCAACATATTTCTGATCCTATCATTTGCTTGAGTTACCTCGTATTTGAACGAGTCATCTAAGCAATTATTGTACTTGATATAAGACTTTTCAGTAATGTACTAAAGTCCAAGTATTAGCTATTGATTTATACAGAGGGTAACTTTCGTACCTGGTTCTGAAGCAGCCATCCTTATATAAATATCCTGTTGATTTTGACTAAATTCTCTGGTATCAACAAGGTCGCCAAACCAGAGCAAGCATCCACTTCCTCCATCCCTGATATCCAAGTTTGAATATGCTGTACAGCTGCAGTTCTTCAAGCACATGAACCTGCACTCCTCGAGATTCATGCTCTGGTTGAACCATGATGTGTTCGTCTGAGGTAACTTCACCCCAGAGAGCTTTCGAAACCCATCTTCAGAACAATTTAACGGAGTTCTTCTAACACAACCACCAGACCAATCCGTTGCTTCCCAATCACTTCGAATCTTGGGCACGAACCCATGCAAGCAATCACACACTGGAGAGTTGTGAATACTGCAGATGCCATTTGCCCCACATAGGGCGTAACGTTCACAATTATCAGTGTTTGCTGTGCTGAAAAGTAGCCAACTTTTTGTTTGATCAATCCATGTGAAGCGTTGCAGATCGCCTTCTGGGCTTATCACAAGCCTCCAAAGCATTGAGTTGTTGACAAGATGATATCTGTAAAATGTCTCCTTCTCATTATAAACAAACTCGAATGTGTATCTGGGGTTCTGTTTTAATTGATTTGTACCACTGAACCGGAGACCATTCCACGGTCCGGACCGATATTTCACTTTTGAACCGTCGATCACTAGAATCTCCGGATAGCCATTAGGAGAAAGCATATCTATAATACGACCTCTGGAAGGATCATCAGGTGACTTCCATGATGTCAAAGACCAGTCCATTCCTGTTATTCTGTTCCATCCCTGCTTCATTTCAGGCAATAACGTATCAGTTGGATGTTCGAAACTCTGCCACCAAGAATTTTCCAGGATTTCATCACCCGCCTCTTTCACGACAAGATTTCCTGAATCCAGAAGCTGTGCAACTGGATTCCTCGCAGGTGATCTCGATGTGTTGGTAGACCAAATTATGTTCCCGCTGCTATTGAGAAGGACAAGGCTTCCTTTCTCGGTAAGCCTTAAAACGCCGGATGAATCATTAAGGGGTGTTTCTCTGTTGGCAACCCAGACCGGAGTGACGACAGATATTTTGCCAAACCATATCCCCAAGTATCTACTCTTGGATATGCCAGGATTGAAATACCCTAACACATAGGTTCCATCAGCTGAAATTAGGGTCTGACCATCTCTAATGGACTGAGTTGTGTTTATGGAGTCAATGGCCATAGCTGTTTCTACAACAATCAGCAAGAAGGAGAAGCGAAGAACAAGTGCAGAAATGTAATCCATGGAAGATCTCATCTCATTTTTCTCTTCTTGCAGCTCAATTTTTATATAGATAGGTGGGCTTCGATTAGAACACAATCAAATATTTATCGTAATATCGAACTGCATGCTTTCAGCCTGTCTTGTCACTGTCATCTAGTGCCGAGAGAGAAATATTCCAGTGAGCATGACAAAATATTGATGGTCAACAAAAGGCTGAAGGAAGTGGGAAATATCACGGCCGCGGCCGTGGATTGTAAAAGTCTAGCCACCGGCCCCACTGCATCATTAAGTCTAAAGGTTGATCAGATTGTAAACCACTCTGGTTTCGTTACCTTTCACCGTTGATTGACGGGAATCTCCATTGTTCTTCGTGGAAAAAGATGAATAATCTATTTTATGTGACGATTTTTTCTTTCTTTGAGTCAAGTCTACTAGAATAAAAATGTGAGTTTAGAGTGAGAATATCAACTTACTATTTGTTTATGAATTTAATATATTAATATAAAAAACTATTTAAAAATATTTTCAAGTAAACAAATATTTTACAAAAGACTTTGTACTATATTGTCAAATACGAACGAAAAGTTGTCACAAGTTATTAAAAAAATGAAATAATTACTTTATCAGTATACCAATTTATGAATTTATGACGACGTGGAATTGTGGTTGAAGTTGATTATAAAAGTGATTTTATTAAAAAAATATATATCAAAAAAATACTTATTTATTTATTTAAAATTATTTTTAACATAAAAACATGAAAATGATTTTAAAATATCTAAAAAAAATTAATTTAAAATATAAAATAAAAATTAAATTTTAACTTTTCTAAAAATATTTTAAACCAAAAAATCAATTTACATCATTATTGTTCAATGAAGATGATAGATTTTAATTTTCTTTCTTTTGGTGCGCTAATGTTTTTAAAACTTCCAATCAAGTCTTTTCATTTAACGTTTTCGTTAAATAACTTCCAATGAAGTCTTTTCATTTAACGTTTTCGTTAAAATAACTTCCAATCAAGTCTTTTCAATCAGCTTGGTGAATATTTACAAAAAAAAAAAAAAAAAATCCAATCAAGGCTTGCACCTCTTTCTATTTACGAGCCCTTAGGCCTTTAGCATGTTGGATGAGGGTGGTTTTAAAATTGTTTATTATTTAAAAATATATTACAATAATATTTTTTTTATTATTTTTAATATTAATGTATGAAAATGATCTAAGAATAATAAAAATTTTGAATTTAAAATAAAAAATAAAAATAATTTTTTTTAATTTTTTTTCAAAAACATTTTTGAAGTACAATATCAAACACCCCCTCACACATTGATACACCACATTTCAAATTTTCTCTATCAATTGCATGAATTTTAGGTGTTTTATTTTTTAAAATTTCTACATACAGAATTCTTTTGAAATACAATGTCAAACATCCCCTTTATCATTGACACACCACATTTCAAATTTTTTCTATCAATTGCATGAATTTTAGGTGTATTTTTTTTTTAATTTCTACATGCAGAGTTCTTTCTTCTTTCAAGCGATAACTTGTATGAAAATCCGCTACTTATTTATATTTATTTTGCAATCACATGATTTCATTTATATTCTTTAAATAAAAAAATTGTTTAAATTCTATTAATAACTTTCTCATTAGTTTTGATTAATCATGTAATATATAGTTTTAGACTTCGATGTAGAATGTAGACAGTCTATCATTAATTAAAAAAGTTTTCAATTTAAGATTATTTATCTTAATATAAAATAATTTGGTTTATTATATATAATATTAATTTAAAAGGTATTTTTTCTAACTAAAAAAAAATTTATAATTGTTTTTTGAAGAAATCACTTGACATAATAACATCATCATCATCATCATCAACAACAACAACAACAATAATAATAATAATAATAGTAATAATAATAGTAATAATAAAATTTTGTATATGTAACAAAATAAGAATAATTAAAGTCTATGTATTTGATTAAAGATAAAGTGAAAGTTTGTTTTGCCACTGAGAACTAGCGCCTATTTGGGGGTGATTGAGGTTGTATTAAAATTATTTTTCATTCAGAAATATATTAAATCATTATTTTTTAAAAAATATTTTTGACATTAACACATGAAAATGATTTAAAAACATCAAAAAATAAAATTTAAAAATAAATTTATTTTTAAAAAAAAAATATTTTTGAAACACAACGATAAACAGGACGCTAAGCATAAATATAATGCCATCGGATAGCAAGGAATGGATACATGGTGGGCAGAAGTACTTGATTGAAAATCTAAATATACTCGAATAAAAACTAAAATACATCCATACTGTAAATTAATAAAATCTATCAAGTTGATGCTGTAATGTTATAATTATCCCCTAAAAACTTAAATTATGTAGTTCCACTTTACAAAAAAAAAATATCAGGGTTAGATCTGTGATGCAATTGGTTTTCTTAGGCTATATGTGTAATTTTTTTTGACGATGCTTACAAACCAATAAGACATGAATGGCAAAGTGATCATCTTAATAATAATAAAAAAAAAAAACTGTAACTTTTTTCTATCAAACTATTGAGTTGTATTTAGATTTTGTTAAGAGATTCTATAATATTAGTTGTATAAGAAAGATGGCTTGTTGTAACCAATTGTAATCCAAATAGTCTTCAAATTAGACCAAATTCATTATCAAAATTAATGGTTTTATTGACGAACATATCCATTAGTATTTAAATTTTTTGTCTGCTAGTAATTATCTTATTGATATCCTCATGAATAGAAATCTTCCATCGATAAAACCCTCATTAGTAATTTCTATTTTTTTAGTGAATCTATTGATATTGAGTGTGTGTTTGGTATTGTGGTTGTAGATGAAATTGAAAAAAATATATTGTATTTGATGTTTGGTTATCTTTTCACCTCAACTATAAGTTTACATAGAACTTACCTTTTGTTGCCTGCAAACCACGGTTTTGAAAAGGCAAAAAGACGTTGTTTCTCATGGCTGAATAAAAGCAGTCACTGAAATAAAAACGCAAGAAATTATCGTTCACATTTGCACACTCAACAACTGTATCAACAAAAATCACTGCTCCCTTTCTCTTTTGTTCATCTGCAAAACCAGCTAAGCAGATCCTTGCTGCTCTCGTTTCTCTTCCCTCACATCTGCACCCCTCACCAATTTCTACAACAAATCCCCACAAAATGAGAGTGTTGGGGCTTGAAACAAGAGGATTTGTGATTTTGAAGTGGAATTAGAGAGTGAGTTTGATGGTGAGTGAAGAGTTCATTTTTTTTAGAAACTGCTGCTGACAAATGCGAGACGAGCCATCCAGATAGTATATATATGCATGTTGAGAGTTGTGAAATGACTGGAACTGCCCTCCTTTTGCACTTCAACCATGCTGCTCTTTTTCTTTTCTTTTTCCTGAGAGCAAATTATCTTACTTTTGAACTACTTGATGGAGTTCATCGTGCCGGTATTTATCACGGTAAATTTTTAGAGTGATTAATTCCTCTATAATAATTGAATATTTATAATATAAAATAGATAAAAATAAAAAAACAAAAGAGAAAAAAAATATTAAAAGAAAATTATTTAATATTTTAAGCACCATGAAAATTTTAGTATCATTACCGACAATAAAGGAGAGTTAAGGAAAGGAAAGCAGCTTGTTAATAATAGTAATAAAAAACTATTATTCTTGTACTCATATATATGTTTATATATATGTATATATCTTCTAAAATAATTTTACAAGTTGATAGTAATATGAAGAGCATAGTAACCAAACACATAATAATTTTGTTTATTATACCTCAAACTGTAGTAGTTTTAACAAAATACTTCAATTTCAGTTATGAACCTCAACTAAGAGTTTTTTTTATAAAAATATTTTTTTAATCTCAACCACAACACCAACCGCAATACCAAACAAACCATAAATATACCAATGACTTTATCGACCGACAAAGCGTATAAAAAAATATTACCGTTAAATTCAGCCGATATATTAAAAGTATCACTAATAAAAACTCTATTGATGATTCTATTGGTAACATGTTGTCGGTAATTCTATCAATAAAAGTGACATTTGTAGTAATTGTTTTCTAACTCTTTGGAAAATACTAACAGAAATTGTGTTTTGGAATTCCATCACTAATATTTTAAAAAACAATATTGTAAAATAATAAAAAATCAAAATACATTTCAAATTAAATTATTTTTTTACTTTCAAAATTCAAATATCTCGTGGGTTTTTTCGTGATTGAAACTTAATAACTTGTGCTTCTTAGAATCGCTAATACAACTAGTAGTGATCTTGTAATGATGACATACAATAAATTTTCTCCTAGACATCTACACAAATTATCAGATAAACAAAATTAAATGGTTCTTATATTTAAATGTTTTTTTATAGCAGACTATACAAAATTTACAAACCTATAAAAATATATCATTATACCACAAACCAGTTGATTCTATTCATTTCCCTTAAACATTTTTGCATAATCTAATTTCGTACGATATTTTTATTTACAAGTTAAATTATTTTTTAAATTAATCCTAAACTTTTAAAAATCTATTCTAAATTTACAAAAATTGAAAAAAACAATTAAAAAATAATGACAATAATAGTTTAACTAGACAAAACTTATCATTTAATAATCCATTAACAACATAAAAATTAATTAATCACAGAAAAACTATCAAATAATAAATATAATTTTTTTTGTTAAAAATAATGTAATAATCACACACCAATACCATTAAGAAAACTATTAATGCAAAAAACACACAATAAAAGAGAAGAAGAAAAATCTTACCTTAAATTTGTTGCAATTGAAGCTAAGAGGAGAAAAAAATTAAATATGCTAATTACCAAAAAATCAAATGAGAATAAAAAAGAAGATGAGAAACGAAAGACATACCTAGTTTAGATAAAAAAAGATAAGCAAAGATTGAACAAGAAAATGAGAGAGAGAGAACCACATTGTTAGAGTGTGTGTGTGTGAGAGAGAGAGAATAAGAAGATGAATTGTTTGTGTTTGTGTTGGTTGTGGATTTTAAAACTACATTTCTCAATGAAATTACCGACGGATAATAATAACATTTTATTTTTAATTATTCCATCAGTGATTTCATTAGTGAAGTCAAATGAAAATCTTAAATTTCTACAAAACATTTAGAAACCCATCCAAAAATTTTATTTTTGTCAGTAATATTGTAGGCAAAAAAACATCAATAGTAAATGACCACAATAAGTTATTGGTCCCTTGGTTTTCTGGAAAATATCAACATAATTAATTTATTAATAATATCGTGTTTAATGTCTACAATGAACAATCACATGAAAAGAATAACATAAATTAAAAAAATTACTAAAGTGTTTATCAACGAAATATATTTGTTGATCAACCTGTCGATAACAATGTCGCATCACCATACTTTTTGTGTTTTATTGAGTCCTAGTATAATTCTTTCTATATTTGCTATAGACATTTAACTATGAATACTTTTTATCGGTAATAGTTTTTATAAAAATTACACATTATCTTAAAGTATATATTTTTTTTAATATATACTAATGGAGTGCTTCCATCTATATGTAATTTTGTCCATATATACTAATGGAGTGCTTCCATCTATATTTATCATTGGATAAAAAATCATTTGTTTTGTAAATTTTCCAGAAAAATGACGGAATAATGATGCCCCAAGTCAACAATACTTGACATATAACTACATACAAACCTTGGCGTTGCTTCAAATGATTTCTTTCATTATTTAATTCTTCAAAGTATCAACGTTATCCAAATTTTACATGATAGCAAAACTTCCTACGTTAAGATATCATTTCAGATGCTTTATATTTTATTTTTTTGAGCTAATTCATTTTTTTCTAAAATCATATGAAAATTATTTAGATGAAATCAACATATGAATATTATAAAAAAATCAATTAAATACATCTTTATTTAGACTTTTTGATGACTGTTAATCACAAAAATAACATTATTTGCATTACTATTAAGGAGTTATCACGAATCATTTTATAATTTTAATTAAATAGATTTAATAAAACATAATGATTATATCTTATTGATTGTAGAAATTTTGTTTGTTTTGCTCCCCAATGATACTTGATAATAACCATACAAATAAAATTACTCTTAAACTTAAAATAATAAATACCTATTGTAATTTGATTGATCAGCTAAATTAAAAAGATAAATAAATTAGACACTGGAATTATAAAAAAAATGTTTAAATGATAATTGAAAAGCAGTAAAAAAATTATTAACTAAATAAGAGCAAGTCTTCAAACTCAAAACTTATATTATTTGCATATATTTTATAATTAGTAACTCAAATTGAGAATTTCAATGCATCCATTCCATGAATACCTCTAAAACTCTACATGTTGAGTTTTTATATCAACTATCTCAAGCTCAATTATGTCACATATCATTTGTTTTTAATTCAATCTCATCATATTAATAGTAATGTTAAAAATGGTTAATGCATTACTCCTTGAATACAAAGTAAATGTTTAAACCATAATTATTAAACCTAGTCTAGAATTGACATGGTCAAGATTGCATAGGTTGACCCGGGTCAACCATTGTAAATGAAAAAAAACACACATATATTTAAAGCTTTAATATCTCACATGAAAGGTTTTTGGAAAAATGCATGTGGATGTAGGTTTCCCACATTAAAAAAATTAAAAAAATAATAATTTATATTGATATAGGCTATAAAAAAATAAAGGTAAAGTGTAGTTTACTTATCTCACATAAACAACTTTAAAAACAATATATGTGGATGTAGACTATGAAAAAAATCAAATAAAGCATACTATAATATATTTATCAAAATATGGATGTAGACTATCAAAATATTTTATATGGATGCAGAACATATACATATACATATATGTATATGTATATGTATATGTATATGTATGTATGTATGTATGTATGTATGTATGTATGTATGTATGTATGTATGTATAGTTATTTCACAGCAAACATATATACGAGTCTAAGTATTCATGAATCAATTTTATATATTTTTATTTATAAATATAAGATTATAGAAAAATCAAGTCTTACTAGAATTGAGTTATATTGGTCTATTTCAAGTTGACCTGGAAGATTGTCTATGGTTTGATTGAGTCTATTTCAAGCCAGACTGGATTAAAACACATAAAAATCAAGACCCCAAATCAACCAATCAGAAAAATGGGGTTCATAACCATGATTAAAACATAGAAAGCTTGTGATAAAAGATAAAAAATAATAATTTGAATGCCACAGATTCCACGACAATGGTATTTTGTCCATGGTAAGGCTGGTTGCCTTAATGGACCTATAAAAAGGAAGAAAGAAGTGGAGGAGACAAACAAGTTGGGTTGGTTGATATTTGATAGTGGCTTATCTCTACAATGATACTTGTAGGACTCCTCAGACTTTCAATTTATTTATATTATTTTTTTGGATATGTTACAAAAAATTAATATCATCAAATAATCCATTTAAAATATTAGTGTGGCTGATATTGATTTTAAAAGTACTTTCTATTTATAAATGCATCAAAATGATGTTTTTATTTTTTAAAAATTATTTATGAAATTAACACATGAAAATTATCTAAAAACACTAAAAAATTTAATATACAATAAAAAAAAATTGTTTTAAAAAAACATTTTTGAAATACAGTCAAACATGCTTTTAATTCTGATGCAACCATAGTAGTTTCTTTGTCTTCTATTTAAACTTGAAATTCAGCTTAATTTTTGTATTTGAATTCCATGATAAAAACCAGAGGGGATTTAGATTTAATCCGTGTTTTTAATGCTTCTTTTTATTAAAATTTAGAAGATTCAAAATGTTTTATATTTAAACCCCATTTATGTTGATAAAAGTGTTTCTTTTAGCCCTTTAGTTTTAACATTTTCAAATATACCCTTTAATTAAGGGTTACTACATAAAAATATGCATCAAAATTAAATATTACTCTCCAACCATTACTTGTTTATTTTATTTGGTAAATTTACCCTAATATATTTTATATTAACAAAAATCATTATTTCACCCCCTGTGATAGATATTAAAAAAAGTCGTATAGCAATTAATTAATGTGTCAATAGATTTATTTATTTATTTATTTATTTATATTATATTTTATTATTCTATAATTTCAATTATTCATTTTCTTTTAAGTATAAGCTTAATTTTTTCTTTGAATTCCAATTTTTTGCAAGTCTAATTCCTGTCAACCAACATTTTCTTTGGTTTTAGTATAATGGAAGTAAGCATCAAGTGACCAAAAAGGGAAAGTGAGGTTTTAGTCGAAAACATCATTCATTGAGGGGTCGATTTGACAAAATATAAACAAAAGAGGGACTGATAATGACTTTTTGCCACTAAGAACTAAACCAATATGGCTCTTGCCCATTCCTTTTCACTGCGCACCCATTAAAAACGTTTGATTTTTCAAGAGAACCTTAACATGTCACTAAAGAGTATATAAGAGTCTTTTTGAAAAATATTGTTGAAATTTTTATCTTTATGTTTTTATATTGTTTTTCATCATGATATTTCAAAAATAATTTTTTAAATAATAATAATATTAATATATTTTCAAACAATAAATATTTTAAAAGGCAACTTCTAACTAAACTAATCAAATACAGCTCAAGTGTTCGATCAAAATCCTCAACGAATATATGGGCCACGGCTGGAAGAGAATTCTCTAAAAATGGGCGGCTTGTATGCTAGCAATTCAGACAGAGAAAGGAAACGGACCTCATTCTGCAAATGTGCCACCACGAAGGTAAACTACTACAACATCCGTTACCTTACCCTTTTTTTCTGCTACAAGTAAACTTCTTCAAATGATTGATATCTGCTAGCCATGATATTTACTCCATATGAACCACTTCCCGTGCTTTGTCTCATGCATATGCTTTGCGATACTTTCCTATGCTGTTGAATCACAAATGTCCGACAACATTGGAAGTTGTTTTAACATGTAAATGAGAATGTTGGCAAGTTCTTGCCTTCTAAGTTCTGACCGAGATAAAGAGAACAGGAAAGAAAGTACTAATATAAAATGAAGAGATTCTTTTCCATGTTTAAAAGAGTTCTTGCTAGGATAACAAGGTTGTCGAATTCTCATTTCGGTATATAGGCTCGTGTTCTTATATAGCAAATTTGGTCAGATTCGAGGACTACTGATCTGGATCATCAAGACACAAGATACCGATCACAGAATGTAATCTATCTTGCCTCCAACAATGAAAGAGAGCATTCATTAGCTGAATATGGTTTGCTCTGGGATGATGAATAAGTCACTTCTATGAGATCCCTTTCAGTAAAAAAACCAGGTTGTTTAGGCTGAGGCAATGCATCTTCATTTCCCAACATCAAAACTACGTACGACATGCTTGGCCTATCTGCTGGATTTTCTTGAACGCACAATAGACCCACGTGAATTGAACGGAGGACTTCAAATAAGTTGCATGATTCAACTATTGATTCCGAAACCAGTTCCAAGGGCTTGCCTTCTATGAATAGTTTCCAAGCCTGATTGATGAGTGAGACCATGTCAATGGAAAGAGATTTGGTGTCTAGAAATCATTCAATGTTACAATTTCGAGACTTACGTGTCCAAGAAGGTTGAGTTGGTGGTCTGGATGGGAGAATCCTCTGTTCCTGTTCCCACTCACTATTTCTAGCACCAACACGCCGAAGCTGAAGACATCTGATTTTGTCGAGTAGACACCATCGAATGCGTACTCCGGGGATATGTAGCCACTGGACATGCACGAAAAATGTCAGGTTGAATTTGCAAGCAACGGAAGTAAAGTACACCCTGAGGAGACACTTACTATGTTCCCATCACTTTGTTTGTATTGGCTTCGGTTTCGTTTCCTCCAAAACTTCTAGCCAGGCCAAAGTCTGAGATTTTTGGATTCATTTCATTATCTAATAATACATTGCTAGCTTTCAGATCTCTATGGATTACTCTTAGTCTTGAATCTTGGTGAAGATAAAGGAGTCCACGAGCAATCCCTTTGATAATTTCGTAGCGCTTAGGCCAGTTTAGCTGCAATCTGTGTGTTTCATCTGCAATGTCAATTCATTCAGCTTCCTGTAAGATCCATAAATGCGGATAAAAGAAACAGGATAAAAGCTTATGCACACAAAATTTTGATGGACTTTCAAACGCGTTTCCTAAATACATGCATCTCCAACACAGATTTCCCATTTGTAGAAACTGCTCACACATAGGTTTTAGTGTTTGTATGATGACAATAAACTAAAATATAATATTTGAACTAAAAATTTATGGGTTGGGAGTGATACTAACTGAAAAGAAAGAAGTTCAAGCTAGTATTAGGCAAGAACTCGTAGATCAACATCGTTTCATCTTCTTCAACGCAGCATCCTAGAAGCTTTACTAGGTTCCGGTGCTGAAGTTTCACAATATGCTTGACTTCATTTTTAAACTCATCTACTCCTTGTCTTGAATTCTTAGAGAGCCTCTTCACCGCTATTTCTCTCCCATCACTCAACGTTCCCTGTAAAGAATATCAGAAGCAAACCAAACATTGTCTCATGAGTAGAGAATCATAGTTATGTAGTTACAAAAGGTCCAAAGATACTAATACCACAAAGATACAGTGGATCCAGGAGTTTGTCTCATTAAATTAGGAAAAGAAATTGCATGATTGTCAATTGATTGGTACCTTATAAACAGGTCCGAAGCCCCCTTCGCCTAGTTTATTGTTAACTGAAAAATTATCGGTTGCTCGAGCCAAGGTACCAAAATCAAAAAATGGTAAATCCAGATCTTCGTTGTTTCTCTTGTAATGTGAATTTCCTTCAATAACACCAGCCATATTTCCTGCACACAGAACTGATGTGACTGAAAAGGAAACAACGAATCTCTGCCTTCTGTTATATTCAATTTTCTTTGAAACATCAAATATAATGAGCTCTTAAACAATTTTTTTTTGTTGCATATTTTAAAGTAAACAGAGTTTGCTATCCCTAAAGGGATGGTGGAGGAGAATGGTCAAAATTTCACAGGGTTAGTCACGTACTGTTTTTCAGCTGCTTCTTCTTTCGAATATACAAGACCAGGGCTAGGAGGAGAAGAAGAATTCCTGAAGACAACACAGAAATTACTATAATCCTAACCCTTTTCTTCACACTGGATTTCGTCGCACCATCAATATTATCTACACCAAGGCAGAGAAAAAGTGGAGTTAAAAGTGAACAGTAGGAAACTTCAAAATCTTTTGTGCTAAATGAAATGCTCTGTAATGCATGCAGACTTATGACACTTGCATAGACAGGCACTCTTCAGTGCATCTAGTCATAAGATGTTTTAAGTAACAGAATTGAAAATTTTCTTCTGTTGCATTTTGAATCCCAACTCAGCTTCTAGTTGAGCTAGTATTTGAAAAAAATCATATTAACAATTAATATACTCAATTTGTGACTTTACTGTAACTAATAAGAAACCAAGAGTTCCCAAGAGATGTGACGCAATGGCAAAGGGCTGGAGATCTGCAGAGCAGGTCTCGAGTTCAAGTCAGGACATGCATCTCTGTAAAAGTCTGGGATAGCCGGGGTTTTACTCGTTCACCTGAGACCACAAAGTGTGATTTCCAAGGAGTGGTTCCTCGAATAAAAAAAAAAGTACTAGAAATTGATTTTTCCATAGTTTAACTTCATACCTAGTTCAGAAGTAGCCATTCTTATATAAATCTCCGGCTCATTTTCAACAAATACTCTGATATCAAGTAGGTCACCGAACCACAGCAAGCAACCACTTCCACCATCCCTGATGTCCAAAATTGAGAACGCAGTACAGTTGCAGTTCTTCAAGCATGTGCTCTTGCACTCCTCGAGATTCATGCTCTTGTTAAACCATGATGTTCTTGTTTGAGGCAACTTTACACCAGAGAGCTTTCGGAACCCATCGACAGAACAATTTAGGGGAGTTCTTCTAACACAACCACCTGACCAATCTGTGACTTCCCAATCACTTTTGATTTTTGGTATAAATCCGTCCAAGCAATCACACGCAGGAGAACTGTCAATTCTACAAATACCATTTGCACGACATAGGGCATAACGTTCACAATTGTCTCGATTTGCAGTGAGATAAAGCTCCCAACTTTGTGTTCGATCAATCCAAGTGAAGCGCTGGATATCACCATCCTGACTTACCACGATCCTTGAAAGAATTGAGCTATTAAGAAGATGGTATCTGTAAAATATCTCTCTCTCATTGAAAACAAATTCAAATGAGTATACGGGATTTGGTTTTAATTGCGGTACACCGCTGAACCGCTTGCCATTCCATGGTCCAGAACGGAACTTCACCCTCGAATCCTCCATCACAAGTATCTCAGGGTAACCATAAGGAACAAGTATGTATGAAATGTTACCTCTGGATGGATCCTCAGGTGACTTCCATGAAGTCATGTACCAGTCCATGCCTGTTATTGTATTTCTTCCTTGCTTCATATCTGGCATGAAGGTATTGCCTGGATGTTCAAAACTCTGCCACAATGAGTTTTCCAGATTATTATCACCCTCCTCTTTAACAACAAGGTTTCCTGAATCCAAAAGCTGTCCAAATGGATTCCTTGCAGGTCTCGAAGTGTTGGACGACCAAATTATGCTCCCACTCCGATTTGAAATCGCAAGAATTCCTTGATTCGTTAGCCTTAAAACACCCGATGTATCATTGAGTGGAGTTTCCCTGTTGGCAACCCAAATTACTGTCTGGACAGAGATTTTACCATACCATATCCCCAAGTATCGGTTTTTGGACATGCCCGGGCTGAAAAATCCTAATATAAAGCTTCCACTGGCTGAAACCATTGTTTCCCCATCTCTAATGGACTGAGTTGTGTTTAGGGTGTCAATGGCTGTGGTAGTTTCTAGTATCAGCAATAAAGAAGAGCTGAAGAGAAATAGGGAAGTGTAATTCTTTGAGATTCTCATCGTCTTTCCTGTACTTCTCTTTGTTAATTCTACGGCTGACTGATATGTTATAAATAATCACTGGAGAAGCTCTCTGTATTGCGTTTTGACAATCAACTCTTCCAGTCATTATCATCTAGAAATAATGCATGCTATATTGTTTTCAACTGATAAAAGGAAAGTTTCCCTCCCAGCAGAGTGATTTTTGTCCAGAAGTTGGTTCAATGGCTGATTATATTTTCACCCCGCTGGATGAAATCTTATGGTGGCTGCCGGAGGACATTAATATTAATGTGCTGTGAAAAAGGTTTTGAACGCCCCTGAATTCAACAGCTTTGAATTTTTTGTCTAGCTAGGCTAGTTGCCTTTTTGGACCCTGCTGTAGTACATGTTTTCTAGACCAGAAATGGAAATACAAATGAGCGGTATTGGTTTGATAGTGGCTTGTCCCCACAGCTCCACCTTTAGAACAACTAGTTTCATCAACTTGAAATTCAGGCCGGAACTTTTGTTAGATTGACATGATCCCCACCCACCATGATATCAATAATAATAAATGAAAGAGAGGACTTTTGGAAGCATGCTATTGTAAGAAAAAATGGAATTGAAAGCAGAGGAGGACTCCGAGCTTTAGAAGCATGTAACTGAAAGCAATGGAATTGACGTTGGATTTGCCTAAATTGAAACTGAAGAATACAAAAATGGGAGATATCCCTATTGATGTAAACATGAATTTCGTTTTTCTTTTTCCTTTATATTCAGTAGATTGCAAAAGCCTGGACAATTGTCATTGAGTGGGGGAGGTAGCAAATGCCTATACAAATAATTGTATAACTTCATATTTTCCCAGTGGTGAAAAAAAATACAAAAAGAACAGAAATGAAAAGAACTGTTTTTTATGAACAGTTTAGTCCCAGGTATGATAACCAAAAAACTATAATTACAAAAACTCAACTATCTTGCATCTAGTTGTGTCATGGTGACTTCATTAGCTGAAATCTTGCTCTGCATTGATGAAGAACTCGCTCTACCATTATCCTTGCTGGTAAAAAAACCAGGTTCTTTCGGCTGAGGCAATTCACTTTCACTACCCAACATCACAACCACTAATGGCATGCCTGGTCTGTCTCTCGGACTTCGTTGCACGCATAATAGACCTATTTGTATCGAACGCAGCGCTTCATATATATTGCATGATTCTGCAATTGATTCTGCAATGAGTTCTGAGGACCTACCTTCTGTAAATAGCCTCCATGCCTGGCATCGAACATTTATTAACAGGCAGCTTGGTATGCACAGATATTAAAATGTTTCTGCAGTGAAAACTTACATGTCCAAGAAGGTCCACCTTGTCCAGCTTGTCGTCTGGATGATGAAATCCTTTATTTCTCTTTCCACTCACTATCTCTAGCACCATTACACCAAAGCTAAAGACATCTGATTTCACGGAGTAGAGCCCATCAATTGCATACTCTGGTGATATGTAGCCACTGCAGGAGGTTATTCAAAGTTAGAAAATGCTAAATCACATTTCAGGGACCAGAAACAACTGGCAAATAGAAGAGCACTTACTATGTTCCCACCACCTTATTTGTATTGGCTTCAGTTTCACTTCCTCTGACACTCCTAGCCAGGCCAAAGTCTGAAATTTTTGGATTCATTTCATTGTCTAACAAAATGTTGCTAGCTTTCAGATCTCTGTGAATTATTCTTAGTCTCGAGTCTTGGTGAAGGTAAAGGAGTCCCCGGGCAATCCCATTGATAATGTGGAAGCGTTTAGGCCAGTCTAGTACCTTGTTCCTTGTTTTATCTGCCAATATTTATGTTCATTATGTGATTAGTATCAGGCTAGTCAATGCATGGAAAGGAGGAACGAGAAAAACAAAACTAGTATTTAAATGTATTTTCAATAATAAAAAAAATGCCAAGGCAGAATGTGTGACAGGGAAAGCAGAGAAACTCCTTCCCCGATCCACAGTAGATCATTTTCAAATGGAGTTTGGAGGAAGCTTAATAGGGTCAGGCTGAGGTACGTATGATTTACCCTTCATCTTGATACATATTTTAACAATTGATATTGCTACGAACACTTCTTTAACAATGTCTTCAATCAAAGCGAGTTAAAGAGAGTAGGATAAAATTTGAAAGGGTGTTGAGATACAAACCAAAGATAAAGTCCAAGCTTTTGTTGGGCATGAACTCATAGATCAACATCATTTCATCAGCTTCAATGCAGCAACCTAGAAGCTTCACTAGGTTTCGGTGCTGAAGTTTCACAATATGCAGGACTTCATTTTTGAATTCATCGATTCCTTGTTTTGAAGTCTTTGAAAGCCTCTTCACAGCTATTTCTTGACCATCTTTTAGTATTCCCTGTAAATGGTCATTCCATATACATCATAAGCATGTCTTTTTACGAAAACTAACACCACGCACAGAGCTATGTTGGTGCTGCCAGTAGTTTGTACCACAAAATTCAACAATTCGTATCCCTGTTTAGTGAAGTATTACCTTATAGACAGTTCCAAAACCACCTTGTCCGAGTATATTGGATGCAGAAAAGTCATTGGTTGCATGAGACATAGTACTTAAATCGAACAGCGGCAATTCTAGATCTTCCTCCTTACCTTTCTTATTTTGACTAGTTTCCCGAATATCTTTCAATTTTCCTGCGAAGTATCATAACAATGAATCCAAAAGGAACAAACAATCCTCTATATTCTGTTAATAATTCAAACGTAATGAGTTCCTTTACATATTTTTGATATATCACATATCCGTAAAATCCAAGTATAAAGCTTGAAAAAGACTAGAATGAGGGAATCTAATATTTGAAGGATTGAATAACTTACTCCTTTTCTGCTGCTTCTTTCTCCGGAGAAGAAGGAACAAGGCTAGACTGAGAAACACCATTGCAAAAGATAGCACTAAGACTATTGTAAGCGTTTGTTTTTTCTTTTTGGATTTAGCCTCCACGCCTCCAGCTTTGCCTAGACACAAGACAGTTATGAGAAGAGACGCTGGAAGTTAGGAGTCAGATAGGAAATCTCATCACTGCTTTAATCGGGTGGTTGAGCAGTGCTGATGGACAAAATCCATCTTTTCAGGTTCATCAGTTTGGTACCGAAAAGTATACTGTTTTTTAACATCTCCAACAATCTCCCCCTAAGGAAGGATTTTATTAGTTGAAGCACTTTCTTGTTGAGGCAAAACTGATCCAATTCATTAGTTGTAAAACAAATTGTGCAGGTACGTCTATGGATACAGAATGAGTAAGAGCTCAATCTAGAATAGGAAATAAACCTGCAGATAGTTAGTTCATATAATATGCAGTGCATTTGCAAGTTAATAGAATCTCAGCATTAGAGATTTGCATCTGAGGTGAGAGGATTTCATACCTAGATCTGATGCAGCCATCCTTATGTATATTTCTTGCCCATTTTCATTGAACTGTCTCATATCAACAAGGTCACCGAACCAGAGCAAGCACCCACTCCCTCCATTACTGCTAATGTCCAAGCTTGCATAAGCTGTACAGGAACAGTTCTTCAGGCACGTGATTCTGCACTCCTCAAGACTCATGCTCCTGTTAAACCAGGATTTTCTAGTGTCAGGTAACTTAATCCCAGTAAAATTTCGAAACCCATCTCCAGAGCAATTCAATTCAGTCTTTCTAACACAACCACTTGACCAATCCATTGTTTCCCAATCTTTAGAAATATTAGATCTAAATCCTTCCAAACAATTGCATACAGGGGAGTTGTTGATACTACAAGTGGCATATGCACCACAAAGTGCATAGCGATCGCAATTATCAGTCTGTACCGTGAGATAGAGTTCCCAAGATTGAGTTCGATCGATCCAGGTGAAGCGCTGGACTTGACCATTCTGATTTATCACCATCCTTGAAAGAAAAGAGCTGTTAACAAGCTGGTAGGTGTAATATTCCTCATCATTATCATAAACAAATTTGTATGTGTATATGGGATTTAGTTTCAGCTGAGGAGTCCCACTGAACCGCATACCATTCCATGGTCCAGACCTAAACCTCTCAGTCGAGACCTCTCTCACAATTAACTCAGAATATGCAGCAGGATCAAGTCTGAAAGTCCAATTACCTCTCGAAGGATCATCAGATGCCTTCCATGATGATAGGTACCGATCCAGACCGGTTGCAGTGTTCCTTCCAAGCTTCATCTCTGGCAGGAACGTATCACCTGGATAATCGAAACTCTGCCACAAGGAATTTTCCAGATTAGCATCACCCTCCTCTCTCACAACAAGGTTTCCTGAATCCAAAAGCTGCGCGACCGGATTTGTTGCAGACCTTGATGAGTTGGAAGACCATATTGAGCTCCCAGTTTGATCGAGAAGAAGAATTCCTTGGCTAGTAATCCTTAAAACACCTGATGAATCATTGATTGGGGTTTCCCTGTTAGCAACCCAAGCTATATTCTTACTGGAGATTTTGTTATACCATATGCACAAGTAACGGTTGGTGGAAGCGCCAAAGCTGTAAAAACCCATTTCAAAGCTTCCACCAGCTGAAACAAGAAAATCTCCATCTTTAAATGGTTGGGTTGTGTTTATGGAGTCAACCGCTGTGGATGGTGCTATAATCAGCAACAAGTAGAAGCAAAACAGAAGTGAACGAAAGGAATCCATTGATATTCACATATAGATTTTTCCTGCTCTGCAAATTATTATTTAATCAGGATTGAAAATAACCCCTGGAAAGAAAAGGGGAGAAACAAGATCTAAGCCCCTAGAAATAATGGTATTCTACTTTCCTGGTGAAAACATGACGAAAATAAAAAAAACTACTGGAAATTGTAAATGTCGTTGTAGATGTGCAGCCTGGCCCATAGACTTCAAAAAGTCTAGACCCCATCTTCCATCAAGAGTTCAAGACAAAAATAGTTTAAAACGTTGATCCTACCATCTTTCATTGACTGAGTCACTGAACGTTGTCTTTTTTTATTTGTTTATTGTTTTTTTAATCTTTCTCTTTGAATCTCGTTCAGAATAAAAGAAATCCCCGCCCCAGTACACAATCATAGGAGACTAATTTTAATCAGCAACTTCAGACACGCTTCCCCTTCAAATCATCCTCAAAAAAACATCTCTGGGACCATCAAGAAAACTTGTGTATCTGATAAACTTGTTGTAAGGTTTTGAGTGAACTCAGTAACTCGTGGGAACCTTCATATTCTGGTGAGATATCTTAGAGCTAGCTCGTCTTGAATGTCTATGTCCATCATTTTCATTAATTACCTCTTCTTAAGTTAACACAAAATGCAGACAGAGGTTGTTGACTTTCTTTAATGATGGTGCATGGGATTATCCAGATTTTTTGAATCTCATGGTGTCCATTGAAGGAAAATAAAAATCACACGTTTTAACCACTTGCATCCAAGGTTGTCAATACCGTTCCGGTCGTCGTTCCAGTTTTTCTATTTGTAGGGAATGTTTCGGTTTCGGAGCATTTCGGCGTACCGTTTCGGGATTGTATTGCTCATATATAATTAATTAGATATATATATATATATATGAAATAAAATAAAATATTAATTTAACAAGCATAATTAAAATTCAAGATAAATTAACTTTAAATTATATAATATAAATACAAAGTCAAACAAACATAATCTCAAAATTAGAAACAAAATCACAAGTTAATCAAAATAAGGAGGATTTTAAGGCCGGAACGGCACACCCTGAACGGTACCGAGATGTTCCGGCCAGAATTTTGCCGATATTTCTGGAACGGGCCGGAATTAAAATCGAAACGAAAATAACATCGTTTTGTCTCGATTTTTTTAATGGCACAGAACATTTCAGCCATTTCGGCCGGAATAGAACGGTATTGACAACCCTGCTTGCATCACATTCGTATTCCAAGATCTTTTGCCACTAAATTAACCCCTTCAAATTTATATAGTTTTAGATGTATTTTTTTCTTTTACAAGTTTTTTTCTTATAAAAAAATAAATATTTGGTGATTGTTTATGACTAGAAAAGATATAATCAATAGTTTTGAAATTTTTATTTACAAGACTTGATAATCTTGTTTATTCTCTTATTGGTTTACGGTGATTCAAATGTAAAATACATGTGTGAAATGCAATAAATTATAATATATAGTTTTAATAAGTATTTTTACCATTTCAAATTATTAAAAAGATTTATTATTGTTAACAAAATAATCCTACGTTGTTGATGTGGTCACTCTTTCGAACAAAAGATGCCTTGAATTTCGGGGCTGACAAATGAGATGAACGACTGATTGAGTCAGAGCACATCCTCTATCGTAAACGACGTGTAACTAACAAGTCTTTGCTTTTTATTTGGTGCGGCCGTCTAATTTGGAAAGCCAGTGGCTTTTCATCATCAATAATGGGTTGCTCCTACAAACGACATGTATTCTAATCCACTGTTCAAATATGGACGCTCTCTTCCATTTTTGGGTTCTGATATCTCTTATCTTTTTCAAACAAAAACAGCTGTCTTAATAGTTGTTTGTCTGTATTTCAAAAGTATTTACAAAAAAAAAAAATTGTATTTTTAAATTATTTTTATATGTTGATGTCAAAAATAATTTTAAAAAAATAAAATAATATCACTAATAAATTTTTGAATTAAAATTACGCAACCACACTCCTAAACAAATACTAAAAATTGACCTAAAACATAAGTCCCGGAGCAAAGACAGAAATTGTTTTTTGATGTAAGAAAAACTAAAAATATTCTTTTACATGTTAAAAATTTAAATTTCACTAGATTTCAGCTCTAAAATTTTAATTTTATTGGATTTATAAAGGGAATATCATTAAAAAAAAGAGGAGATGAGGCTTTTACTATCCTCCTTTTTTCTCCACTATATATATTTAGATTATTAAGTATTGAGTCAGTTTAATATTCAGATTATTTATTAGTTTTGATTGAATCGATTAGAATTAACTAAATCAATAATTTGGTAGCAAATATGATGATTTATGTTTCTAAATCAATTTATTTAAACTAACTATATGGTTAGGTAAGTTGACAAATTGTTGTTATAGTCTTGATGTTAATCGTGTATGTCTAATATTTTTTCTCCATGAGGGAAAAAAATACGTTTTCAGTCAAGAAACGTATTAAAATAAAATAAAAAATGAAGAAGAAGAAGAAGCAAGTCTTTTCTCGCCTGTCCATCTGTTCTTAGGGTTAATAATTTGACTTCATAGTCTTCTGCGAACAATAATATATATATATATATATGTTCATGTATGATAATTTATATATATATATATATATATGTTCATGTATGATAATTTTGGTTTGTATGTGAAAACAGAGTTTATGCAAAGGATTTTGTTCGTCCAAGTCAAGTCTTTCGGCTCCATTGTCGAATGCAGTAGTGTTTAATTCAAATTCATGATTGAAATGTTACAACTGGACTGACTCATGATATCTCAGGAATCTGAATATTAAAACAAAAACTTTTTTAATATTTGAATAATAGTTAATTAATATATTCAAATTATTATTATTATTCCTTTTTTCAGTAGAACACCGTCCTAGTAGTAAAATCTTCAATATATGCAAAAGTAACCTCAGTCAAAGAAAGTTAAATACCCCAAGATATAGTCAATATCCTTATGTAAAAAACAATGAATGGCATAAAATATCTTTAAATTCAATGAAAAATAAATTTATTTTTAAATTAAATAGGGCATATGTTCTAAAATATATTCAAGTTATTTAGGGCCTGTTTGGGAGGGCGGTTGTTGCTTTTGAAAGTGTTTTTCATTTAGAAATACATCGAAATAATATATTTTTTTTATTTTTTAAAAATCATTTTTGACATCAGCATATTAAAATGATTTAAAAACACCAAAAAAATTCATTTAAAATGAAAAAAAAAACAAATTTTGAGGAAACGGCGGTACAACGCCCTCCCAAAGAGCTTCTTAGTGTAGAAGAAGTTCTGCATCTTTTACTAGGTAGTTTAAATAGCATTTATAATCATGTCATTAATAAAAAAATAAATATTTGTTATATATCATTAATGAGATGAGAATTATGGAAGATATTTTAAAACTATTTAATGCATCTATAGACATCTATATTAATATAGAGAGATCCTTAGTTCTAACACTAAGATCAATTGGACATGATATATCATTATATATCAAATTTATGGCTATTTTAGGTTCAATTAATAGTTGAACCAAATTCATTGAGTTTGACAGCATGTCAAAGTCATGTTCCTTTAGGTTCAACTAATAGATGAACCAAATTCATTGAGTTTGACAACATTTCAAATCTATGTTACCTTGAGTTCGCCTAATGGCTGGACCCTAGTGTACTAGATTTGACAACGTGTTAGGAGTAAGTTATATTGGGTTCAACTGATAGTTGAATCTAGGTATACTGTATCTAGTTATATATTGGATCCATGTTATCTTGGATTTAACCTATGTCTGAATCCAAACGTATTGAATCTGTCAGCATGTCAAATTCATGTTATTCGAAGGTCTCTTAAGCCAAAGCAAATTGAGTAAAAATATTTAAAGCTTGTTTGAGGATGTGGTTGTTTTTGAAAATGTTTTTCATTCAGAAATATATTAAAATATTTTTTTTTATTTTTTAAAAATTATATTTGATTTCAACACATAAAAATAATTTAAAAACATCAAAAAAATTTAATTGAAAATATTAAATAAAAATAAAACTTTTAATTTTTTTTTAAAAAATGTTTTTAAAACGAAATATCAAATAGTATAGTACATGTGGTTGCCTCCCACGTCTTTAATGTGGATGACGAGTAAAGTCTTAAGAAAGAGTTGGGGGAGACAAACTGCCTAATAAATGTTTTATCTCTCCATGGGAGAAGCTTTTCAGCTCTGATCATTTGAAAGAGTTTTCTTAGGAAGATAAAGTAATGTTTTGGGAAGACAATTTCAATAAATATGGTTGGTTCTTAGTCTTCCTAGAGTTATAATGAGATGCCACGTGTTCATCATTCATTACTAGCATTAATGGCATTGACTTATATATATGAAAACCCCACTTCTCTTATCTTATATTTAATTTTTTACTTTTACCGTAAACAATTCTCCACATTCCTTAGGGTATTTTTGGAAAAACTGTTTATATTATTTTTTAAAGTGTATTTTTTAAAATATATATATTAAAATAATATTTATTTATATTTTTGAAAAATTATTTTTGATATTAGTATATCAAAATGATCTAAAAATATCAAATAAAATTTATTTAAAACAGGAAATAAAAATGAAAAAATATTTTTTTTAATTTCTTTTTAAAACGCCATAAACAACGGGGGATAGATTCAAGTTGAATTAACAAAATAATTTTATTGCAGAAGGATCATTCCTGTTTAAGTAAACCAAATCTCCCTCTTCTTCTTCTTCTCTCGTAAACTTCATAGTTTTTTCTTTTCTTTTCTTAAAAGGTTTAAACATGGATTCCAGAAAAGAAAAGAAGAATGTACCCTTGTATGAGGATTTTGCCTCTAGGGTGGAAACTGGTGATGATTTCCAGAGATCTACGAGTACTAGGATTGGTTCTAGATTTAGGTTTATTGTGTTTCAAAAATATATTTGAAAAAAATTGAATTTTTTTTATATTAAATTAAATTAAATTTTTTGGTGTTTTTAGATTATATTTATGTGTTGATTTCAAAAATATTTTTTTTATTTTAAAAAAATATATTATTTTAATATATTTCTGAATGAAAAACAATTTCAAAATAAATAAAGATTGAAAATTAGGAAAATAGAAGTTTATTGAAAGGAAGGGAAAATAAAAACACTTTTAAAAAAATTATATGTCAAAGTATATTAGAATAAATCACAAAGTTTATTTTTCCATCAACTCTATATATTAAATGATAAAATAAAAAGGAAAAGATCAATTAAAAAAAAAATCAAGTTAACCGAATTAACATTTCAAACTCAACGAGTCTACGATAATCTCACAATCAATAAGTTGAAAAACTTATAAAGCTTAATCTTTACTAACTAAATATTGAAAGAAAAAATAAAAACAAAAACATATATTAAAACAACAAAAGAAAATAAATATATAAAAAAACACTATTCAAACCTCCTCTTCCTTTAGTTTTTGTTAATGAACAATATCTTTCTTCTCGAATTAGATTTTGTTAATGATAATTAATATACATGCAACGAAACACCTTAGATGACAATCACTCTCTTGTTCAGAAACAAAAAACTACATTCTTCATCACATTTTTACAATCAAATGTAATTTATCCTTTCTCTTCGAATCCCTCGAAACTTCATCCATGAATTTCCGCTCATCTAGCATCAAGTAACGTGACAGTAACTTCATTGACAGAACAGGATTCTTGCTTGCTTGATGAAGAACTTGCATCAATCAGCTTTCTTTCCGTGAAAAATCCTGGCTCGTTCGGTTGAGCCAATGTCCCATCACCACCCAGCATGAGCACCACTGCTGACATACTCGGCCTGTCTGCTGGGGAATGCTGCACGCAGAGTAGACCAATATGGATTGACCTCATCACTTCTGTTACATTACAGGTTTCCATTTTTATATCATCAACCAGCTCTAAACCTCTTCCCTCTTTGAACAGTTTCCATGCCTGAAAATTTTAAGACACAGTTGTTTTAACATAGCTAATTGTCAGAGAATAATACAAGTCATATTTTGGTAAGATGGTTCCTTAACATGGTATCAGAGTCTCGTTGGCTCAGCGGTCACGAGTTCGAATTCCATCACTCCCATTCTATTTGATAAAAATCAAGAATAAAGTAGTGTGAGCCGGTGCAAGTTTCAAGCCCAAAAAGCTTTCACTTGAGGATGTGTATTTGAGAATAACACAAATCATATTCTAGAACCTTGCTTAATAGTTTAAGTTTTCAGGTGAGATGGTTCTTAGCACTAACAAAAGAGATGAAGAAAAAAGAAGAAGAAGATCACTTAGCCCGGCCTTACATGACCAAGAAGGTTGAGTTGATGTTCTGGATGATTAAATCCCCTATTTCTCTTCCCACTTACAATCTCTAACACCAAAACACCGAAGCTAAACACGTCGGATTTTATCGAGAATATACCGTCAATCGCATACTCCGGCGACATATAACCACTGCACACAATATCAGCAAGTTGATCGATGAAGTTCAAGAACATACGAAGGTGATTCTAAACATTTTATTTTCTTCTTTACATAAAGAAATGAAGAAAAAGAATATCAGTTTCTTACTATGTCCCAACTACTCTTTTTGTATTTGCTCCTGTTTCATTCCCTCCGAAACTTCTAGCCATGCCAAAGTCTGAGATTTTAGGGTTCATCTCTTCATCCAGCAAAATGTTGCTCGGTTTAAGGTCTCGATGAATGATTCTGAGTC
Organism: Salix udensis; assembly: GCA_029204005.1. Classification (NCBI taxonomy): domain Eukaryota; kingdom Viridiplantae; phylum Streptophyta; class Magnoliopsida; order Malpighiales; family Salicaceae; genus Salix; species Salix udensis. The sequence goes on from CM055029.1 coordinate 12,877,382, forward strand.
TGGAGTCTTGATGGAGATAGAGCAATCCTCTTGATATGCCATTGATGATTTGAAACCTCTTACTCCAATCCAGGGCCTTGCTTTGGTTTTTATCTGTCCATTACATATTTATGCTCATTTCAATCCAATAATCCATATAAATTATACACCTGATAGTGTTAAGAAATCATCTCATCTAAAAGCTTAAACTTGTAGGTGAGGCCCTATATGATTTATATTATTCACTAACACACACCGTTAAGTAAAGCCTTTTGGGCTTGAAACTTGCACAGGCCCACATCACCTTGTGCTTAGTTTTTATCAAATAGAATGGAGATGGTGAGATTCGAACTCGTGACCGCTGGGTCAACAAGACTCTGATATCATGTTAATGAACCATCTCACCTAAAAGCTTAAGCTTGTAAATGATGTCCCATAATATGATTTATATTATTATAGAAGATTATCAGTTTAACAGATTCTTACCATTTATGTAGAAGTCTAGGCTTTTCTTGGGCATGTATTCATATATCAAAATCTTCTCATCCAGTTGAATGCAGTATCCCAGCAGCTTTACAAGGTTTCGGTGCTGAAGTTGCGCGATGCATTTAACTTCATTCATGAACTCGTGAAGCCCTTGTCTGGATTCCTTGGAAAGCCTCTTCACAGCTACTTCTTGGCCATCTTTAAACACACCCTGCCAAATATAAAAATATATAATGAAATTATTGAAATGATTTTTTTATGCTAACACGTCATTGCGTTGAATGTGGACCTTAATATTCAAGTAAAGATGATGCGGAACAGTTATTTTATTTTAATTATTTATGGATCAAATTGATAAGGTGAAGCTTGATATGATGTTCACGAGGAAACCTGAAAGCTATCTAATATGGCATGGAGTTATAGTTTTTCTATTTTAATTATTTTCCTAATTAATTTTGAATTTTAATTATTTGTTTTCTTCTTAACTTACAAAATTTTAATTTTATTATTTAAAAATTCTAAAAATAGATAAATTCTATTAGTTAAGAGAGTTTTAATCAGAAGTATTTTTTCTAAAAAGAATTATAGCTATTAAAAATAGAAAATGTCTAGATTATTTTTGAAAGATTCAAACTATTCTTCAAATTCAATAAAAATACCCTAATTTTTTCTTTGGATTTCTCAATATTTAGGTTTTTAATCTTTTAGAGTTTGAAAACCTTAGTTTTAGTGTCGAAAGCTCAATGTGTTACCTTGTAAACCGGTCCAAATCCACCCTCGCCAAGCAAATTATGGAATGAGAAGCCATTGGTAGCATTAGCCAATGTATTGAAGTCATAGTGTGGTAGATCAAAATCTTCGTCCTGGCCAGGTATTGTGAACTCATCTTCTGCAATCTTCTCCTTCCCTGTGAAATGGTAAAGAGGGTATAAACAAAACAATGTAGCTTTAATCTTCTTTCTAATCCCACAAGTTATAACCTCATCCATCTCGATCTTCACTACAAAAATATTACATAGCTACTTGCATTTTCAGTGTCACAGGTTTCCATATTCAATCATGCATGGTCCAAAACAAAAATCCCCACAGAAAAGAGAGAATCAGAAAATTGATTTAAGGGTAAATGTTACATACTTGTCCTGTTAGAATAATATAAATCATATTTTAAGGTCTCGCTTAGCAATTTAAACCTTTAGATGAGATAATTTCTTAACATGGTATCAGAGTCTTGTTGACCTGACGGTCACGAGTCTGAATCTCATCATCCTCATTGTATTTGATAAAAATCAAGCACAAGGTAGTGTGAGGCTGTACTAATTTCAAACCCAAAGGACTTTCGCTCAAGGGGGTGTATTAGAATAATATAAATCATATTCTAGAGCTTCACCTAATAGCTTAAGATTTTAGATGAATTGGTTCCTTTAACAATCCAAAACAAACATCCCCACAGAAAAGAGAGAATCAGAGAATTGATTTAAGGGTAAATTTTACTTACTTGACCTACCATGACTGGTATCAAATTTGCTTTTCTCCATCTTTTTCTTCCGTATGAGCAAACATATGCCCAGGCATACGACGAGCAATGGTGCCAATACTGAGCCCGCTATAACAGCAGCTTTGTTATTCCCTTTGGAGCCTCCTTGACCTTGATTTGCTGAAGCTGAAAGAAAAATGGCCATTAGTCAGTGCTTAATTGGAGAAATATTTCCACCAGAATGCAGACAGTGACACTTGAACGTATTTTTAATTTCATTGTCAAGATAAGATTTGAACACAGTTGACTGTGGCACTTCAAAGTTTGCATATGCGAGTATGAAAGCAAATACGAGAGATGCGAATAGAGATTATCGAGTCAGTTCCAAAATCTCAACTTGATTCTTTTTCTCCTATCTAGAAAACACCGTCCATATTGGATTCAAACTCAATTCTCTAACATTTCAAGTTAGGCGGCTAGTTCTTTTCATCATGTTTCAGAAAAAACATTACTGAAAATTCCCGAACTTTGCCTCAAAATAATTATGTAGGGAAATATGTTCTTAGATACCAAGCAAAAAATGTGTACTTACCTGCTTCAGAGGAAGCCATCCTAATGTAAAGATCCTGCCCATCATCTGTATACTGTCTGATATCAATCAGCTGTTCATCAAACCAGAGAAAGCATCCACTTTTTGCTACTACATCTGAATTGGCATAAGCCATGCAAGAACAATTCTTCAAGCATTCCGTCCTGCATTCTTCCGTGGTCATGCTTATATTAACCATCCAATTATTCGCTTGAGGCACTTTAACGTTGGAATACTTGATAAATCCATCTCCATTCTTGCAATCCAATGGAATCCTTCGATCACATCCACCGGACCAGTCTGCCCTTTGCCATTGTTCTTGGTTTGTCGGCACGAATCTGTCCAAACAGCTGCATGCAGGAGAGGTGCCAATATTGCACCTTCCATAAGCACCGCACAAATTATAATTATCGCAGTTGTCCGCGGGTGCGCTCGCGTACACAATCCAACTATTAGTTCGATCAATCCAAGTGAGCCGATCCATGATACCCTCTTCAGACAAAACCAATGTTGTAATAACAGAAATATTATACAGATCATAAGTGAAGTATGCCTCCTTGTCGTTAAAAACAAAGGTATAGTTGTAAATTGGATCTGGTTTCAAATAAGGCAGGCCACTAAACCCGATGCCATTCCATGGCCCTGAACGTGACTTCAAATCTAGATTATGATTGACAACCAACTCTAAACGCTTGGGGTCTACCTCAAAAGTATAATCACCTGGAGAAGGATCGTCTGTGCTCTTCCATGACGATATCATCACATCCAAGCCTGAAGCTATGCGTCCAACTTTCATCCCCGGTAGAAACGTATTGCCCGGATGGTGGAAACTTTGCCAGAAGAAGTTTTCCGGGACTGGATCCTCTAGATTTCTGACAACAAGATTTCCTGTTTCCAGAAGCTGCGCAACAGGGTTTCGAGCTTGCCCTGATGTGTTGGAAGACCAAATAACACTGCTGTTCTGATCGTAAAGCATGAGGTTTCCCCTTCCATCGACTTTGAAAACTCCGGATTTATCATTGATGGGTGTTTCTCTGTTGGCAACCCAAACAATTCTTCCTTTAGATATCTTGTTGTACCATATTCCCAAGTATCGCTGCGTGGAGCTTCCCGGGCTGAAAAAACCCATTCCATAGTTTCCACCACTTGATACAATGGTCTCCCCGTCAGTTAGGTTCTGGTTTGCAGCTATGGTGTCTGCTGCCAAGGATTTTGTGAAAGAAGAAGAAGAGAAACATGAGCAGAAAAGAAGGGTGAGGCGAAGGCGAAGGCGAGGGCTTTTCATATCTGTTTTCAGCCTGAGTTTCTTTCCGTTTGAGACTAACCGGCAATGGCATTAAATGTGTAATGGAGACCTGGTCAGTAGCCATCCCCTCCTCCGTGATATATTATATTGTTTATTATGGTATTCAAATGATTTATTTATTTTTATAAAGATTATCCTTTTTTTGGATGATTACGACAAAAGTGAGAAACTGAGAATGCTTTTCTTCTTCCAATTCATCGATTCTTAATTTATTTTTTTAATATAATAATTATCTATTGGAGTTTCTAGAATATAACTCTTCATGCTTGTTAAAGCACAAGATGACATCATCTTGTGAAAATTAAAATTCAGGGTGGTTAAAGATTATAATGATTTTTGCTTGATTATTTAGATTTTATTTATTTATTTTCTATATATGCACTTCAAAATCATTATAAAATATTAAAAAATCATCAATTTGATTATTTTTTTTCAAACTGGGAATATTTTTTTTAAAAAAAAAAAAACAGTCAGAATCACAAAAAGAATCTGTCCCGAACACATCATTTGATCATTGTTAGCCGATTTTCCTTACTTTTATTCATCATAGATTGGACAACACAGATTTTGCACGGCGTCGGTCCACAAGGATTCGGGAGTTAACTTTGACCAATGAGTCATCGGTGGGGATTGAAAATGTGGTCTTCAAAACAATTATTTATTATTCATTTTTGAATGGTCTTAATAATTAATGTTAAAAATATATATATATATATATTTTTTAAAAAATATTTTGAATAAGAATCTAAATTAAAGTTCCTCAGCTGGCACCACACATGCCGGTGGGGAAATTGATTGCAATCGGCAGCATCTTGCCATCCACACACGCCTTGACTTCTTGACAGAACTGATGACTTTGCCGACCGTCACCTGTAATTAAATTGCAGTCACCCTAGTTGACTGCCATTTCAAGGATGACATCTTGGATACATTACTTTATTTAGTTGGTCAAACTTTTGTATGCTGACCGTATGTTTTTTCAACATTTTTGCATGGAAGATTTGAACTTGTCAGAGCCGGTGATCCATATCAATTATTTTCTTTTAAAAATATAAAATGAAAACGACATGTTTTGACAGATTGTTTTTTTAAATAAATTAAATTTTAACATTTTTAGAAGAATTATTGAGATTTTTTTTTTAAATTGCATTTAGTTAAGTAATGCATCAAAATAATATTTTTTGTTTATTAAAAATCATTTATGATATCAACATATGAAAATGATCTAAAAACATCAATTTTTTTAATTTGAAGTAAAAAATAAAAATAAAAAAATTTCAATTTTTTTCAAAATTGTTTTTGAAACGCATTGCCAAACAGAGCCTACACGTTTATTCATTGAATTAATTAAATTTATTTTTAAAATGATTTTTAAGAAAAAAAAACCTAATTAGCTAGATCAATCAGATTTCAAGTTAACACCAAAATCAAATCATATTTAATAATTATAAGTCACTTGCTCTGTGCTCCATCACAATTAAAACCAAATGTTCTTTAAATATAAAAACATAAGCTAAAAATATGATTTTTTTTTCATAATGCTATATATTTTGACAAAAAAATAATCAATATGGACAGAGTTTTATTAGCATAGATATTCTTAGCATAAAAAAAACATTATTTGATATGAAGAACAAATGTAAATAATTAAAGGACAAAAATAAAAGTATTATATATAATGTTTCAAATCCAATATCTTGGATTAACAATCTAGAAAGATTTTGTGACTCGATATTGTCTTTAATTTTTTTATCTTATTTTTTAACAATTGTATTACTTAACATCAATATCAAATACATATTTAATTTTTGTTTTGCATTTCGGTTCATATTCTTTTAATTTTTTGTTTAGTTTTGAATTCTTTAATTTTTTCTGTCCTCCTAGGATAGTTACAATTGTTTTTTCATATTTATGTATTATACTCTTAGTTTTGATTTTTAATTTTTAATGTTATTTATCTCTGCATTAAATGTAACTTGTTAAGGAACATAATAAGTTTAGCTCTTTCAGCGTGAAATAAGAATGAAACTCTCTCTTATGTATTTATAGTGGATGTTTTGTTGTCAGTAATCTATTATCCCTGTGTTTTTCTTCATTTATTTTATCTACGTGTGACTTGGTATATTTTTAGTTTAAAGTGATTTTTACTTAAAAAAATTAAAATATTTCTTTATTTTTTAAGATTTATTCTTGATATTATTACATTAAAAGTATTTAATAACACTATAATTAAATTAAATTGAGATAAAAAAAAACAAATAAAACTCTTAGTTTAGTGTTTTTTATTGGTTCTGCTTCTATGAGCATTGTATTACAAAAAATAGTTTTTTTTTAATTAGCGGTGGTGTTTATGGAGCTTTAAATAGAGGTTATGAAGTTTTTTCTTAGGGTTTTTTTATATTATTTTAATGTTTTAATATTAAACAAATATCAAATATATAATTAGTCTAATATATTTTAAAGAGAAAAATAGTTTAAAAATAATCGTTATCATTATTTTGAACACCTTATCCATAATAAAATCATATATATATATATATATATATAAACAAAATAATCAAAAGTTTTTTAGGTAACAGTAAAGAAAATAACACATTAACTTAGATTGTCTTTGATAGTTTGTCAATGCCTTATAATAATAATAATACTAATTCTGATTTTTTCCTTTAACTTTGTTCTTCAATTATTTTTATTTGTTATTCATATCAATTTTTTTTCAATGTTGCTAATATATATTTTTTGTTTTACTTTCAATCATAATAATAACAATGAGAATAATAATCCAGGTAATTTATCTTTCGGTGTTGTATTTATTAAGAATTAAGTTTTGCAACATCTCTATATATAATATTTCAAATCTAATATCCTGGATTAATGACCGAAACTTTTTTAGAAATTAAAATTAAATAAAAAATTAAAAGTATAAGTGAAATGAAAAACAATATAAGGTCATTTTTAATTGAATGACAAAATTCAAAGAAGTCAAAACTTCTATACTAAAAAAATTAAGGGATTTAAAACCAAAACCAAAGTTAAAAAATAGGACCAAGATGGGGAAAAAAACATGGTCAATTTCAATTGAAGGAAAAAATTAAAAGAAGTCAAAACTTCTATACTGACACAATAAGGGATTTGTAACCAAACCCAAAATTAAAAGAATAAGGACCAAAAAAATATGATTAATTTCAATTGAAGGACTAAATTGATACAAATAAAAACTTCTATAGCAAAAATCAAGACAAAAAATAATAATCAAAAGACCTAGGACGGAAATGATAAATCCATAAACCAAGAAGATTGTCATGTAATTTAGGCTACAGGAGAAGAGAGAAAAGTGAAAAAAAAGATCAACCGACCACCATCGTGTCTTCGACCACCATGAGACGATATGCAAACCACCATGGGAAAGGGAACATGTCAAAGCATTCATTGACAAGACAGATGAACATTTTGCACCACTGCAAGACTTCTCACAAGCTGTTTGAAGGGCGCAGACATAAAACATTCCCGACGAGCCAACAAGGTTTCTTAAAAAAAAACTTAAGTTATCAAATTACCTAAACACCCCCCAAAGCTTGTGTAATAATAAAAAAAAACTCATATGAAAATAATAATCTACTTCTACAACAAACTCTTCACTTTTGTATTTTTTGGGGGTAAAGAAGTATTTATGTTGCTCATAAATAATGCTCATGTCGGTAACGCTTTTTTTTTTTTGTCTTATCGAAGGGCACAATAGTTATTTAATTGTTCATCAAAAACTAAAATGTCTATAACACACTTGAACATACAACATTTTTTTATTGCACCGGGGATAAAATGATAGTTTTACTATGTACCGAAAATTAAAGAGTACTTAAAATTTATGAACCGAAAGGTATAATAGAAATTACACTATTCTAATTTATATTAAACCGTGTCTATAATTACAGTGGAAATCCGATACAATTTAGCTTTTTGTATAATAGGAAAAACTACAATAGGATAAAAATCGTGTTGCCCCTCAGCCTTTGCTTTTCATCAATCACATGTAGATGTTGAAATTAAGGGTCTAAAGGCAACTAATTAATATAACAATAAAAAGTATTACTTAAAAACCTATAAAATATCAAAATATTATTATTATTATTTAATATTATAATATCTAGGAATTGTGCCTTGTAAGTTTTTCTTATATTTTTCTCTATTAGGTTATATACCAGTCTCATAAATTTATTTATTTTCTTGATTTTAATCTTCAATATTAGATTTATTAGAAAAGGAGTTTTGTACCTTTTTAATTGTTTTCTATGAATTTATTATAATGTCATGACTCATGACATAAATTTAACAAATTAACTTACGTTAACTCTATTTATTTTTCTAAGCCTTTTTTTCTAATTGATATTTTTTTCAATTTCATCTTTTAGTATTGGGTTTAGTGGAAATTAGGCTTTGTGTTTTCTTTATAAGGTTATCTGGATCTCAAAATCCATATCAACAATCTGACAGGTTGATCTATATTGATTGTGATAATATTTTTTCAAGTCCTTTTTTTTATTTAGAATTAAGAATTATTATGTTTTACAAGGTTATCTCAATCTCATACCCCAAATTGCAAGTTGGTTAGTTTAATTCGTGTTGACTCAATTGGTTTTCTTAGTTTTTTTTAATTGATAATTATTTCTTGAATTTAACCATTTAACAGTTTATTTTTTATTTAATTTTATCCTTCAATATTAGTTTGCTTGAAATTGATATTCATATTTTTTTTGATTTGCTTTTTGTAGATTTATTTACTCTCATGGATTTAGTTTTTTATTAGATTTCAACCTTCAAGATTGGATTTGTTGGGAAATAAACTTTGTTATGTATTCTTATAAAGTTATTTAGGTTTAATGATTTAGGTCATGGGCCTAACATGTTAGCCTATGTTGAATTGGATTTTTTCCTGTTTTTTCTTTCTTTTCTTTTATTATTCAACATGAAATTGAATAGAAATTAGGCTTTGTATTTTTTTTTTGATGAGGTTATTCTGATATCAAGACTTATTTACTGGTTTTGATTTTTCCTTTCTAAATTTAATAATGTTTTTCAATTTTATTCTTTAACATTAGATTAATCAAAAACTAACCTCTATAATCTACTTTGATATTTTTTATAGTTTTATCAGGATCTTATGATTGAAGTTAAAGATTTCACAGGAAGACCCAAATTAATTTAATATGTCATTGTGTCAATATTTGAAAACAAAATATTATCTAATATGTCGCCACTTCTAAAAAATCATTTAATATATATCATATTTTAAATTTATATTTTTTTTACTGTAAAATACATTAGCAATATTTAGATATTAAAAAATAATAATATATCATCTTATTTTATGGCCAACAGTTGAGTCTTTTCTGATTTTGTGGTACCAAAAAAATAATAATACACGATTGCATTGCTTGTAATCCGGGGGACAAGAGAAGGCATTAACAACTGTACTTACACAACTGAAAACAACTTCATTGTCTATCTCTGTCGTTTTATTTATTTCAATATTTTCAATTTCGATCTTATTTTTTTGTTTAATGCTTTTATAATTTAATTATCTTATATAAAGTTTGACAACTACTGTATAAAGATAAAAGAGATAGACAATGAAAATATTAGCAGGACTGTCCCCAATGACGTGGCGTGATAGCAGACTCTTCCTATATTTTATATGAATTAACTGTATTTATATGAGGTTTTGTTAAAAATAAAAATTATTTCTTTTAGCAAAATAAACGCATTTATCTTTTATTTTACTATGCAGATTAGCCTTCCACTTTAATATTTATTTTGTATTAACAATATTTATTTGATTTATTAGTTCAATATTTCTTAATTTATTTTTGAAAACATACACAACATCTTTTCATTTTTCAATTCAAAAAATAAAATAAAATAAAATGATATATGAAAACATATTTATAATTTAATTATTTTTTATCATACCCGCAACACAAACAGCATATTTGTGTTTTCTAATTAAGAAAATCATGATATTTTAAAACACACCTACAATATTAGCATATTCTTTTATGGAAGAGAATTTTAAGGATAGTTCATTATCATTTATATTTTTAGAATTGAAATAATAAATAAATAAAAACAACCAATTAATCTTTCATATTCAAACAAAGATATTTAAAAAAATAGTTTTTATGCAAGTTTGTTATGAACAACCTCCACATTATCAACATTTGTTTTAAGACTTATTTTGTTTTTCTTTTTACTGAAAAACACTTTTCATTAATCAATTCTCTTTCCTATAAAACTATTCAATTCTCTTTCCACTGAAGCGTTTCTCCTCCGTGTCCAAAGAATCTATCAGAAAGACTGGACCCTAACCACAAGGGCCCATACATTAGATGGGCTTTTTAAAGAAGACCCATTCGAAAAGGAAAAGTTTTTGTGAACTCAGCATTGGCTGCGTTTGTTTCCGGATTCACTTTTCGGGAAACAACTTTCTAAATTTTCTTGTGTTGTTTGCCTTCTGAAAAGTTGGTCAACAAAAAACACTTTCCAGTCAAAGAAAAATTTGGCTTGGTTTTCAGGAAAGTATTTTCTGAAAAATTTGAGCGGAAAACACTTTCCGGAAGTTGTGAAAAATTTAGAAATGTTATTATTTGCTGATTATATCAAATTTGATCCTCAAACTTTTGATTGCTATATATAATTTGTTTTGAATATTTATTTTTCAATTCCATCTCTTAAAATTTAATTTTTATATTAATTTTGGTCCTTATTTTTATAATTGCTATTTGTTTTTTTCTTATCATTTTTTTTATTAAAAATTTGTATCTATCAAATTTGGTCCTTATTTTTTTTATTGTTACTTATTTTATTTGAAATAATTTATGAAATGTTAATTATTATCATTTTAATTTATTCACCTTTCATTTTTTTTTTTAATTTTTTAGATTTGATCTCTATTATTTTGATTATTATTTATTTTATTTGAGATAATTTATAAAATTATATTTTTTTTCAATTTCATTCTCATTCAACTTTTTAATTTGTAAGATTTGTTTCTCATTATTTTAATAAACTTGAAAAAAAATTAATTTATTAATAAATTATTTTCCAGTTCATTTTCCATAACATAAACAAACACTGAAAAGTATTTTCCAGTTTATTTTCCATAACATTGTCAAATATCAAAATTTATTTTCTAAAAATTCACTTTTCCTGAAATTTATTTTTTAAAAAGAAACAACTTTCCAAAAAACAAATAAGGCCTGATCCCATTGGTAAAGGACTCTTTGACAGGAAAGGGTCAGCTTCATGCGGGTTGACCAGATAGCCTTGCTCCCTGGCCCTCGCGTCAAAAAGTTGAACAAAATTTCATGCACCATGACATCATACAAGTTGATAATGGAGAGTCACTTTCCCTTTCCTCACAATAATATACTTTGAATATTATTAATTATATAGTATTATATATTTTCTTAAGAGAACATGCGTCCTTGTTATTGAATTATTTAAAAAAAAAAACGTATAGTATACTTATAAGACCTTAACTTGGATGATGTATTTATTGTTGTTTAGAGCTCTAATCCTAAGAAAACCATAAGAAATCATTTTCTTTTTATAAATATATTTTTATAAGCTATAATTTTTTTAGATAAAAAAATCAATCTTGATATGCTAAAAGATAGCTGAAGTAGAATCATAAAATGATATTTGCAAGTTGTAACTTGCAATTATATCATTTGATAATTTTAAAACTAAGTTGTAACCTCCCATTTGTTTTATTTTTATAGTTTATTTTGATGTAATGATATCAATAATATTTTTTTTAAAAATAAAAATATATTATTTTAATATATTTTTAAAAAACATTTTAAAAAAATAATCTAGCCACACTTTCAAACACATTACTAATTCTCTTATAAAAAAAATAGTTTCAGTGAAAAGTCTTTATTGTCCCACAATTACAGATATTAATGTGTCTGTCTGAAAACGTAGTTGAGATTATTTTTTAAAGTGTTTTTTTGTTAAAAAATACATTAAAATAATATATATTTTTTATTTTTTATAAATTATTTTTCATACAATATATAAAAATAATCTAAAATCACATATTTTTTTAATTTAAATTAAAAAATAAAAATATATTTTTTTCTTTTTTAAAATATATTTTAAAACGAGAACATGAAATTGTCTACAAAAGTCCAAAAGAGAGTACCTACTTTTCACAAATTGTCCATTCTACCCCTACTCACTAACCGAAAAGTTCTCAAGAACAGGCCTGCAAGCTTCCCATAGAATGACCATTTTATCCCCGATCAACCTTCCCCGAAACTCGTGGGCGCTAGGCGGCAGCTTCCCCAGGAAAAAGAATGTGGTCTTGACCTTCCTTCATGACCTTTCCCACAGCTGTCTCCCATGGCCTCTCCTTCTTCGAAATCCCATTTCCCTGTCTCTATATATGAACCAAACCCATGAACCTAAAACATCCATCTCTCAAACACCCACAAACCAATTTTCTAATTTTCCTCTGATTACAGCTCACACCTTTCTTTATTCAGAAAATGGCTTCTTCTTCTTCTTCTTCACATTTTGAAGATTTCTTGCCTCTTATGGCCAACAAGCTAGGCGGTGACGGTCTTATAGGGGAACTATGCAACGGTTTCAATCTATTGGTGGATAGTGAAAAGGGTGTCATCACTTTTGATAGTCTTAAGAAGAACTCAGCTTTGCTGGGCTTGCAGGATTTGAGCGATGATGATCTAAGGTGTATGTTAAGAGAAGGTGATTTTGATGGCGATGGGGCACTAAATCAGATGGAGTTTTGTGTTTTGATGTTCAGATTGAGCCCTGAGTTGATGGAAGAGTCTCAGTTTTTGTTTGATGAAGCTCTTTTACAGGAATTCAAGCATTATTGCTAATTTGTTTTTTTCTTTTTTTCTTTTTTACTACAATTGTTCCCATTTTATGGGATATATCTCATATTTCTCTTTATTGGTTGTAATGACTTTTATTATTGGATCATTGAATATAGTGAAAAAAATAGAAATTGAAACAAGTTGCCATTTTCACTTCACGTTATATGTCGTTTTTTTCCTACATTTTTCTCATGTTTTTGTATTTTAAAAATATATTTTTAAAAAATACTTCAAGCTAGAATTTTTCGGTCTTTAATAAAATATATATTAATTTAATATATTTGCAAGAAACAATTTACAAACCAAATGCAATTCCAAACGAACCATAGTAGTTTATTCTTCCTGTCATGTGCTGTGGCCCCCTAATTTAAAAGATATGCTTCCAAGAAGGTTGCAGATTACAGCCTCTAATCTAGATCCTGACATTACATACAGGTGCTTCCCCTAATTTAATGTTGGGCAACTACTAAAGTTTCTGTGGGAAAATTGAGCACGTTAATGGAAATAAAACGTATTTCTATTTGGAGAAGGATTTCATACACGAGCATCGGATCCCAGTCCAGACGTTTGAAGAGGCATTAATTGAATCTGCATAATCCAAAAGTGATTGGGGTGTAAGATGTTGTTGCCTGCTGGTATTGAGCAACAGACGAACCAGTACGACTAATGAGGGTAGAGGATCAGATTATACTGACTGAAATCTAGGAAGAACACCAGCAATTAAATGCAATCAAGGATGAAGATCAGAAATTAAATGCAGAAGAATATATGCAGCAATCACATGCAGAAAGAAGTAAAATGGAGTGTAGTTTTCTTTGTGGAGGAGTAAGCACTCGCGCTTCTAAGGTTTCCAATCAATGATACTTCATTTTAGCCAAATTCTGCTCCGATATGGATACATGAACAGCAAAAACTTCAATGTCACAGCTTAAAGCTTCAGATGTATTCCTCGATGAGCTAAACTGGGTTAGAGTCTGCATTATTGCCACTACTTTATTCGTTTCAATAAATATAGCCACGTCATTCTAGTACAGTCATCTACAAATATGACAAACCAGCGTATGCAGAACTAGTGGTAATCGGAGACGGTCCCCAAACATTAGAGTGAACCAAGGCAAAAGGTGTATCACTTTTATTCAAACTAATCGGAAAAGATACACGATGGCTCTTGGCAAGAATGCAAGTTTCACATTTAAAGTCTGAATAATTCAAATTCAAAAATAATTCTGGAAACAAGTACTTCATATAACTAAAAGATGGATGTCCCAACCGATAATGCCATAGCCAAATCTGATTTTCTCTCGTCATAAGTGATCTTCTCATGGTGTTGACGCTGCCGAGATTGAAATCATCCATGTAGTATAACCCCTCTCTCTTAGTACCACGCCCAATGATCTCCCTCGTGAGAATATCCTGAAAAAGGCAAAATTTTGGATACATTAGTGCCACACAATTTAAGTCTTCGGTAACTTGGCTGACAGATAACAATTTATTTGAAAGAGAGGGCACTAATAAAGTGTTGTTTAATGATATAGATGGTGATATCTGCACAGTGCCAGCCCCTGTTACTGGGTAAACTACCCCATTTGCGTTGGTGATTCCAGTTCTTCTTGGTTCTGTAGTGTCAACAAAATCATCTGAAGAGTATGTCATGTGGTCAGTTGCACCTGAGTCCACAATCCAGTCGGGGTTAGAGTCTGCGTTACCTGGGTCTTTAGGCAAAGTAGTGGCAGTGTCTCTATTTTCAACCAGTGGGGTGAATGACAGCTGAGCTTTAGTATCTGCCAATGATGCTTGCCCCGTGTTTCCAGTAGAGAGTCTCTGCTTCCGTGTCTTCAAATCATTCCACCATTCGGGATAACCATGCAATTTGACGCAAGTCTCTCGTGTGTGCTTCATATTTCCACAATGAGCACAACCACTGCCTTCACTCTCCCCTTGTCCTTTAGCCTTAGTCACGTGATGCATGTTACGCCCTCCTGATGAAGACATCCCAACTTTGTTTAATTGGAGTGTTTGCTGCCGTGGAAAATATTCCTTCCCCCCCTTAGAGACCATTGCTGCAGCAGAGGGGTTTTTGTTGGTGAGCATCACAGTCTGTCTGTTTGCTTCCCTCCGGACATAGGCATAAGCCTGTTCAACCGTTGGGAAGGGCTTCAGTTGGAGAACATCACTACGAATATGGTCAAGCCTATCATCCAGTCCATCTAAAAAAATATACACTCGATCTTCTTGAAGTAAATCATTATATCTTTGTATATCAGCAGTACATTGCATAGGATTTGGTCTACGGAAGTCAATTTCCCTCCATAAACCTTGAAGGCAATTGTAATAGGTTTCGATGGACTCTCCTCATTGTTTCATTCTTGTTACTCGTCGCTTTAGATCGTATACTTGAGAAGTATCAGATCCATCAAAATAAGTGGTGGCAATTGAGTCCCATACCTGTTTGACAGTAGAGAATCGAATGAAGTTGCTGATGAGAGATGGATCCATGGAGTTGATTAGCCATCCTTTCACAATTGAGTTTTCTGTTCTCCACCTCCTGAAGTGGGGATCATTCGGTTCTGGTTGGGGAAGATCTCCATTTATGTATCCCAACTTGTCTTTTCCGGAGATATACATCTCCACGATTTGGGACCACAAAGCATAGTTGGTACCATCAAGCTTGATACCAATCGATGCAGCCGTAGTGTCATAGACCACTGATGGGGTCTGGGTCTGGTTTTGAGTTACAATCTGAGTCATTCTTGTCGTGAGATCGTCAAGGGTTGCAGCTGTAATTTGCTGTTCTTGTTCTATCATGTCAGGTGGCGTCTCCATGCCTTTATTTCTTCCTTACGCCTTCTGTCAAAATTTTATGTAGCAAAGAATGGACCTTTGCTCTGATACCATGACAATTCTGGGAATACCTCTCTGTATTTTCATATAATCAATCTGTTACAAAGTCTCTCTTCATATAGAGAACTCTTTACAAGGATAACTCAAATACGGCAAGTAATAATAATCCCATACAAATCGGGATACAATTAATTGCAGAATATAATTTCCTATGTTGGACTCTACAGCTCATGCCAACATTACTTCCTAATCTGTACAGCTCACGCTAACAACATGAACAACAAAAACTTCAATGTCACAGCTTAAAGCTTCAGATGTATTCCTCGATGAGCTAAACTTTCATCAATCAGTTCCAATGGTGCCCCTTTTACCCGAAGTATCCATGTCTAAGAAAACAAGGCAATAGTTCATGTCACAGCAGGAAAATTACTGTTAGAAAACTCCAGATGAACAAATATGTATTTATGTGATGTACTCTCAGTCTGCACTTACTCCAATCCGGTAACTTTCTTTTGTATGGTCTGATCAATTATCATCCATTTTAGTCTGATTAACAACCTGGTTTATCGCAGTAGTAAAATTGTAAATGATGACTGACAGAACAAAATTGTTGTTCCTTGTGTACAGGTCCGAAACCACCTTCTCCTAACTTCTTCCTGCTTGAAAAGTTATTGGTGGCATGAGCTGTAGTACTCAAATCAGATCTCCCCTTCTCTTACTTGAAATCTATTATTCTTCATAAGACGACGCCTCCGCACGCAAAAGATCATTCCTGCAATTGCCCTGCCTGTTCCCAACATTTACTCGAGTTCCGTTTTTTCAAGTTGCACCTGATTGCAGAGAAGAATAACTAGAAGCTGTTGGATCATTAATCCATCGTTGAACTTATATGAAAATAATTATGTGTTTGAGAACTGTCAAATAATAGGCAATTGGATTTTTGGTGTATCTAATAAGGTGTGGACTTTTAATATGTAGAGATTAAAGAGTTATTCTTATTTTAGTGATGGACTAATATAGGAATACCAAATGGTGGGAATGCCAAAAGACATAAATATCAAAAGGTATATGGTTACCTATATATATATGGTCATGGTCCCTAGATTACACGTGCTATTTCATTTTCATTCTAACATCCCATCATCAGAGGGAAAATAAGGTTAAGGTAGAGAGAATCAAATGATTCTCAAAAGAGAACGTGCTAATCTAGAAGGTTATCCGTATGACTCTAGAGATATACTTGTGGAAGCCATCTTTATCTTTTCATGTACAACTCCCTGACCAATCTGAAAAATTCCATTCTCCCAACACTTGGGTGGAATCCATCCAAGCATATACATATAATAGTTTTACTTATCTAGCAGCGTGTTAGTGATGCGGTATAACAGAAATTAACTTGTTAAGAAAAAAGGTATAACAGAAATCCTAAAACTAAGATGTCTAAAGCTCTAAGGTTACCTTTGCAGAGAGGAAACTTGATGTAGTTGGACCTGTCATAACAGGTAATTCCGGGCAGTCCAGTATGGGTTTGTCCTAACTAGATAAGGATCTGTCCTAGATAGATAACATGGATAGTCTGACAGATATATTTATAGAACAGTGGGATAGATCTAGGCCAAGAAGCGGTTTGGTCACGCTAGACCTGAGTGACGACTCAAAAAAGCTGTAACTTTTGATCCAACCGTTGAATCACACTCAAATGTTTCAGGAGTTTCTGAAGGTCGTTTTCTTTGGAGTAACACGGAATTGTTACTTCAACCTTTGAATCTTGCCCCGAGCCTTGGTTTTGGTAGTTTTTGTAATTTTTCCTTGTTAGTTTAAGATTTCATTTTTTTTTTTGGATTTTATGCTTCCTTCCTTGTAAATTTCAACTTGATCAATAATTATATTTAATTTTATATGACTGTCTCACTTCTTCAATGTCAGCTAGAACTACAATCACCCAATCTTGAATTCGTTCATTCCATGTGAAGCTCTGGAAAAGGACCAACGAGTTTCATGTAAGCCTTGAAGAAACTAACTTCTATCCTGTACTCGAAATTAACCTCTTTGTTGATGAACACAAATTCATTTGTGGAAATTAGATTAGGTTTCATTCTAGGATTTGATGTAAATTTTATGCCATCCCATGACCCTGTTCTGAACTTTGATTTCAAAAGTAGGTGTGATACCCGTGAGGATCCATACCATACGAAAAAAGCTTTTCCAAGATGGCAGAAACCTTTCAATCCGTCTTATAAAGTTGATTCCCATTCTTATCCCAGGCAGCAAGGTATCACAAGGATGATCAAAACTCTGTCACGAAAAGTTTGCAGAGCTATCATCATTTCTTCTCTGACAGCAAAATTTCACTACTCCGAGAGCTATATATGCCAGAGTTATCAATATTGTATCGTTTCGGCTGGAATAGCCAGAACATTTCGTGTCATTAAAAAAACTGAGACAAAACGACGTTGTTTTCGTCTCAGTTTTAATTCCGGCTCATTTCAGAAATACCGGTCAAATTCCAGCCGGAACATCTCGGTACCGTTCCGGGTGTGCCGTTCCGGCCTTAAAATCCTTCTTATTTTGATTAACTTGTGATTGTGTTTCTAATTTTGAGATTATGTTTGTTTGACTTTGTGTTTATATTGTATAATTTAAAGTTAATTTATCTTGAATCTTGTTAAATTAATATTTTAATTTTTTCATATATATATATATATATATATATATATATATATATATATATATATATATATATATGAACAGTACAATCCCGAAACGGCACGCCGAAATGCTCCGAAACTGAAACGTTCCGTACTAATAGAAAAACCGGAACGACGACCAGAACAGTATTGACAACCTTGATATATGCAACTGGATTGTGCATAGTTCTTGATGCACTTGAATTTGATGACCAAACAATATGGTTTTTGGTATTGAGGGTATGAGAATCCATTGAGTGGTGATATTCAAAGCTCCCAAATTATTAGAAAATAATTTTTCTTTGTTGGCTACACATAAAACTGCACGCGGAGACTTCTTGATCCACAATCCTAGTTTTGTTCCATCTAGTGAGGTGTTTGAAAAATTTAAGCATGTGCAGATGAGAGAGTGGATAAACAAAGTGACATCCAAAAATAAAAATAAAATAAAATGCCAGCAGTTATAAGAGGATAAAAATTGTTTAGAAGAGAGTCATGTTTAAGCAAATACAATTGCTAAATAAAATAAAATAAAGAGATGACAATGAATCGACGTTGTTTTGTAAAGTGATTTTAATTAAAAAATATATCAAAATAATATTTTTTTTATTTTTTAAAAATTAGTTTTGATATCAACACATGAAAATGATCTGAAAAAACTATTTTTTAATTTAAAATAAAATAAAAATTCATTTTTTTTCAAAAATATTTTTAAAATGCAATACCAAACTAGGCTGAAGTATTGGGATTATTTTTAAATTTGTAATTCAAAATGTCTCTTAGTTACGTATAACTATTAAAGATGAGTTTATAAGTCTTTTGGATTATCCCAAGGTTGTCAAAATCGCGATATGACACGAATCGGAAGGGGCTTCGAAAAATCGGATTGTAAGATCGGATTGTAAAATCGTAAGATCGTACCCGAATTTGTCCGTACAAAAATCATAAAATCACAGCTAAAATTGTGTGAGAAGAAAAATCATAAAATCGTATGTAAAATATTTCTGAATACAAAATAGCATAATTATGGACATAAAACTTAATTAGTTTAGGTTCATACATGATGTAAAATAACTTCAAAACACATTACAAAATAATTATGTCCTTAAAAGTTCATAAGTTAAAAACTAACAAATTTAAAACAAATCTTTAGCTGACGTACAATGTAAACTAAAACCAGCTTCAGTTTCACCCCCCTCACTATGTCCAGGAATTGCATCAATAGCATCACAATGAAAAAGATTACTAGTACTACCGGTGCTAACACCGATATTGCTAGTACGAGATTGAGCTCCAACATTATTGAACCCTAAACTCCTTGAATTTAAAGTTTCAAAATAATCTTCAGTGTCTTCAGTACTCATCTCAACACCATTAAAATTATCTTCATCACTATCGTCTTTTGTTCCATTTTTTCTTCGTGTTGCACTATCAATAGCCTGAAGTAAATTAATGGTCGATGAACCACCGTGTCCTTCTCTTTCAATCACCCATTCATCATCAGATGGAAGATCATCTACAACGTCATCAAAATCAATGACTTGCTTTTTGTCCTTATCATTCATTTTCAAATTACACATCACAAAAACCAAGTCATTCATTTTTTTCCGCTGTACACAATTTCTTCGTTTAGTATGAACCTATAAAAAAAATCACAATTGATAAAATATAAGATTCTTATCAAAAATGAAAACAATATTTGTTTTTTTTTTAAAAAAACTTACCATCTCAAATGCACTCCAGTTACGCTCACATCCAGATGAACTGCAAGTCAAGCTTAGAACTCGAATTGCAAGATTTTATAGCTTTGGACATTCATATCCATAAGAAGCCCACCATCTAGCTGGAGTTTTTTTATCCCTTGCTATTTTGGCAGCCTCAATGCTAAATAACCCCTTTGCTTCCGAGAATATATCAAGTTGTAAATCAACTTTATTCCTCTCTACGTCATTAGGCACCATCCGATTCAAGCAGTCATACATTCCATATTTAATATTGTTGTACTGTCTATAATCAGTAATATAATGATAATGAGGATTCAACCAATAAGCAAATGCATGCAAAGGTCTGTGAAGTTGAAGTTCCCATCTTGCATCAATAATATCCCATATAGGTATATAGCTACAAAAGAAAATAAAAATTAGAATATTAACATCAACATTAAATAACATAAGATAAAAAAATAGTTCTATTAAATAAACAATTGGCATAATAGATAATTTGCACCTTTTTTGCACATTTCCAAAATTCACTTGTATCTTCTCTTTCGCTTCCATCATGGCTTTATATATAAAACCCATGGCCGGTATCTCATCTGAATCAACTAATCGAAGAACTTTTATAAGAGGATATGCTGCCTTAATGCAATCAGAGACATCATGCCAAAACTTGCTGTCCAAAACACAATTTTGAATTTGCCGCCCTTCTTCACTTTTTGAATACCGACTTGACCTCCATTGGACGGAAGTGAACATTGACATCAGTGTAATCTTACAATCATTCAAACATCCAAGAGTCAAGTATGCAATGGCAAATCGAGTGGCAGCAGGCCTGATCAAATCTTTTCCTTTTTTGTGAACTTTCTCATCATAGAAATAAGGATAGATCTTGAATATATATAAGTGGTGATTCTCCTCCCTTTACCAATGGTTACAACATGCACCTCTAGTTTCTTCTCAAAATCTTCCAAAATCAAATCAATACAATGAGCAGCGCATGGTGTCCAATACAAGTTTTTTCTTTTTTCCATCAACAAATGCCCAGCTGCCTTATAGTTCGCAGCATTATCAGTAATGACCTGCATCACATTTGCCTCTCCAATCCTTTCAACAATAGCATCTAACATCTCAAATACTTTATTAGCTGTTTTGGATATATGAGATGTGTCTACAGATGATAAAAAAAAAAGTTCCTTTAGGACTATTAACCAAAAAGTTACAAATAGAGCGTCTTTTCCTATCAGTCCATCCATCAGACATTATTGAGCAGCCTATTTTTTTCCATTCCAGCTTATAGTCATCAAGGAAATGCATTGTGTTATCTACTTCTTGCTTTAAGTACTTCTCTCTAATATCATGGTAAGATGGAGGCTTAAATCCTGGCCCATGTTTTGCAACTAATTCAAGTGCTTTAACAAACTCAGGGTTTTTAACACAATTAAAAGGAATAGCACTAGTGTAAAAAAACCTTGCTATTTGTTGACATGCTTCTTCTCTAATATCCTTCTTTAGCATCTGATTGATGGTCATTTGAGTACTTCCACTTCCACTTATTGGTTTCTTTCCCTTGTTAATTGAGCTAATTTCAAAATCTTCGTCTGCATCTTCGCCACTTCTAAAAAAGTGAAAAGCCTTTCTTTTCTTCTCAGATGCTTCTAGATTTTTCACCAACACATTTAACATCATCTGCTTCACATCTGCTGGTACTTGATGGCATGGCTCAACATCCTTTCGAGTGTAAGCCAAATGATGCTTGAAACGATAAATGCCTCCGCTGAAAATTTTCTGACAATACTTGCATTGAACTTTTCTTGAAGTATTCTCAATATCTATACCATGCTGCCATCCCACATCAAGTCTATTGCCACTGGTAGTTTTTTTGGATGCCATGTAATCTGCAATTCATTGAAATAATACATCAAATAAGGTTAAAGGTTACATACAATAAGAAGTATGTAACACTAGTGTGCAACATAAGCACTGTCAGCTTAAAGGTGAAGAGCCACTTTTCTTGAACTTTTCTTGAAGTATATGATCACTGTCAGCTTAAAGGTTTGGACTTGGAATAAGAAGTTGAGCAAATAAGCATACAAATAGTTACATACAATAGTGCCGAGCTAATGAAAACCTTTTTTTTTTTAAAGATTGAACTATAGAAACTTAAACACATGCATGTGATTATTACTAATCCTTGAACAGATTCTAATTTGTCTAAAATTGACCACCTAATCGAATTATTTGGTGAAGAGCCACTTTTCTTTGTTCATTACTTGATGGAACTCAAAACTGAATTTTTCAGACTTCTACATCTTCCACATCTTCTACATCTTCCACCGAATATTTAACACTAGTGTGCAAACATGAAAAATCTCACATAGTGTGCCTTTTCTATCTCTGTTTTCCTGAACACTAGTGTGCCTTTTCTATAATGTTCTATGATTAACTCTTTCATTTCTTGAATCTATTTCAGTGTAAGCATCAGTTTTCTAATCTACATTAAACACTAATGCGCAAACATGAAAAATCTCACATTTTCAAAACAAACAAACAATCAAAATGGTAACACATATTCAACTGTCACAATTGATTCTGGAACTACACACGCAGGTCATGACCAATAGGTATACCAAATTCTCCAGCACAAATTAATTCCCACTGGGAACAAAGGAAATTGAAATACTAGAAAGAAAAATAAGCACACCATCAATATTTTGTTTTCATACCATCAACACCAAATCAAACACACTGTTTTCAATTTCATCATATTTTCTCACAATTTGCAGGGACATATAACATTCAAAGATCAAGCTTGCACTAACCTTGAACGGCGACGGCGATGACTGTACCTTACAACAAAGATAGCCAAATTTGGGGAAGTCCGACAGCTCTTCTCCAGAAAGCGAGAAGACGATTTGAGAGATGAGACTTGAGAGGAGAGGATGATCTGGGGAAGAGAAGGATGAGAACAACTGGGGAGGATATCGGGTAGCCTACACCGCCGATGAACGGAGAAGAGAAGAAACGATTTGGGGGAAGAGAACGGGTTTGGGGAAGAGAAGACACGATTTGGGGAAGAGAAGACACGATTTAGGGCAAATGTGAAATGTTTGTGAAACGAAAGAATTAAAATGATTTTTCATTTTTCAAGCCTGAAGTGAAGAGCGAAGGCCGAGCAGCTGGGATCGTGAAATTGGACCGATCCGGTCCGATTTTACGAGTCAACCCGATTTTGACCGAGTTTGACCGGTTTCAATTTTTCTTTCCGGTCCAACCAGCTTTGCTGAGCCAACTTGCAAACTCGTACAAGTTTGCGAGTTGACTCGCGAATTTGATTACCTTGGATTATTCTACTAGTATAAATATTTGTTTTCAAGTATTTCATTCAAATCCAGGTATATGAGATTTCCTCTATTAAAAGAGTAATATTACATGAATGAGAATAGATAATAGACAAGGTCTACAAATTCGCCTTCCTGTATTCTAGAAGAGGCTAGCCATGTTTCAACAAAAATAGAGGAAGAAATGACCCACCTAGCAAAAATCTTGGGTTGACTAGTGCAGTCAGTTTGGATAAAATCCAATCAAAACCAATTGTTTTTTTCCAAAATAATATTAAAAATAAAAAAATTAGGTTGACCCATTTGAACCCAGACCAAACCACTTGCTCGTGACTTGCCTTGGGTCGAAGCCGAGTTGATTTTAAAAATTATATAGGAAAGTACTTAAAATCCAGATAAATAGCAACGATCAATTCATCAATTGTAGTTTTGAGAAAGAAAAAAAAATGGAATGTTGGCCTTGATTTTAGACTAGTCTGCATCATGATATCAGAAACCATGTCATGTAAAAGTTATAATAGATATTTCAAAAAACTATCTCGTAATGGTAAAATACTTGATAAATTTGTAACCATTGAAAATTTATTTTTAAGAGTTACAAATATAAGTGTTACCATAATTTAAATTTTATAACAGACATATTTTAAACCATAATTTAATTTTATAACGGACATATTTTAAATTATTGTAACTGCTATTTTAATTTCATAATTAAATTAAATGTGACCTTTACATTATGGCTGTCTATAAATACTATGCAAATTTTAAAACAACGTACAATCCAAAAATAACTTTTCTTCTTCCTCTCATTTGCTGGTATTTTATTATTTCCAAGCTATTTATGTGTTGCCCTCTACTCTTGAGGAAGAACTTGTTAAATCCTGGAGAATACTTTATTGTTGGGGAAATATCCTTAAGGACAGTGCACAATCACGCTTCAAGTTTTATTTTTTGTTTCTGTTTCCTTGTATTTCGTTATTTATACAACATAAGCAACATACAATTTTATCAAATGAGATCACCATATAAAAGTATTAATTTCAAAAATTTATTTTCTTATCCGTCTGTCTAAAATTGCAACAAGAGTTACTATAATCTTACCATTTTCATAAACTACTGGTAAATGAGGAGAATATATTACTACTTGATCTTCAAACTTCTTTTAGAGAAATGAGACATCAAAAATAAGATGGATCAATGACCCTTCTGGCATGCCTTACATCTGGCATCACAAAACGCAACAAAATAATTAACTTAATGAACACGAAACATCAAGTTGAACTAATTCTTGTAAACTAGCTTTTAGCACATCAATATCAGCAATAATTGTAAAGAAACTGGTACTTAATTCTATGCATTGATTGCTTATACCTTTTAAATACAACTAATTCTTCTTTATGATATGTGTGTGTGGTAAGAGCGCTTAAAACTATAAATGCTAAAAATAGTTACAATGATATTTGATTTTTTGGTAGTATAATTAATGTCAAAGCAGATATTTTGGAGATATGGTTTGGTCATTTAGTTTTTATTTTTATATATATAATTATGAAACTTCTTCTATAGATTAACTTAATTTTTCTTTTCTTTTCATACAATTTCTCTTGTTGTCTCGTAAATCTAAGTCATCCCAAACCACTAGCGTAGACTTGTACCTATCAATAATATCAACATCACTAATCTATTGGTTAAATTTCTATTATGATGCAATTGCAAACCTAAAGGCATCACAAGCTCAGTGTAACCGGCCAGTCAAGGAGGAGACGACCGAGAGAGAAGGAGGAGTGACCGAGAGAGAGGAAGGAGCAGGAGAAGAGACCGAAATGAACAAAGAGCTTCTAGTCAGCGTCCTTAGCAAGCCAACCTGCAGAAGAAACAAGGAAGAGTCAGCGTGTAGGGCTGAGATGAAAGAGAGAGAGACTTACGTGGACGGCTGGGAAAAAAAGATGAAGGCAGCGACAAATCATCAACATGCGGCAATAAGGATAAGATCAAGCAGCGATGAGCAACACGTGGCATTAAAGATAAAGAAGATGGAAACGACGCCGTATGGACATCAGGCAAGGGAGAAAGACAGCAGGCAGTCAAAACAGGAGCAAGACGTATACGGCCCAAATATTAAGAATTAAAAGCAGAAACGTATATCAACAAAATACCACCAACTGAAGAGGGTATAAAAATGAAGGGAGGAACAGATACGAGGCATCCAATTGAAATTGCTTTAAAGCAAATCACTTGTCCAAGGAAGCCCGGGCTACCTCGAATCTGCCTAGAGATTGCACTTCTAGTTCTAGTTGAATTTCCATAGTTCTTTCTAATTATTTATTTTCGTATCGATAAACCCCAAAAACACAAAAAGAGTTGTATTTCCCTTTCTTAAGATATATAAAATTTCGAGAGAACTTTTCTCTCGCAAAAAGAGAATTAAAGATTAAGTTTGTTCCAAGTGGTATCAGAGCCAGGTTTCAATCCTCGATATGGTCGAAGGCACTAGAGTTTCTCAGCTAATAGAAACAGTAGCAGGAATGAGGCAACAACAAGAGGCGCAACAACAACATCAACAGGGTCAGCAACAGTTATTGGAAGATATAGTCCAACAACTCAAGGACATGTCAACCAGAATTGACCAGCTCACCAAAACACAAGGAAAGAGGCCCATGGTCTCACCCCCTAATTCTCCCATTCGGGCTATACAAGGAGAGCCTAGACACGAGATAGTTTTGCAAGAAGGAAACCATCAGGTCCAAATCAAGTCAATCAGACTAGAATTCCCTTGTTTTAATGGGGACGATCCCATCAGGTGGGTTTACAAGGCCAACTAGTTTTTTAATTTTCACAGCACCCCAGCCCAACACTGGTTATTCATCGCTAGCTTTCACATGGAAGGAAAAGCCATTACTTGGTATCAAGAACTAGAAGAGACGGGATCCATCACTAGTTGGGAAGCGTTTGTCACGACCTTCAACACAAGGTTTGGGGCATCCTCTTACGATGACCCAATGGAAGCCCTCATAAACATCAAACAAACTTCTACTGTGGAAATTTACAAATCCAGATTTGAGCTTCTATCTAACCGAGTTCGGGGTTTGTCCGATTCCCACAAACTTAATTGTTTTTTGGGTGGACTAAAGGAAGAAATTCGAATGGGGGTCCGAATGTTAAATCCCCAAAACCTGACATCAGCCTATGGGCTGGCCAGAATGCAAGAGGAAAATCTCTCCATCATGCGGAGAACGTGGAGGGGCGCACCTGTAGGTCTTCAGGGCCGCAACTTTGCCCCAACTCCTCAGAAGATAGAGGGCATTGAAGGGAGAGCAGTGCCTATACAAAGGCTCTCACCAGCCCAGATGAAAGAAAAGAGGGATAAAGGCCTCTGTTTTAAATATGATAGTAAATAGAGACCCAGGCACCGTTGTGGAGGGCCCAAGTTGTTTTTAATAGAAGAGACAGAAGAAGGAGAAATAGAAGAACCAGGAGGAGACAAACACCTAATCAACCTCAGCGACACACCAGAAGATTCTATTGAAAGAGTGGGGATATCACTTCATGCTATGATAGGAAACCCGGACCCTAAAACAATGAGAGTAAGTATATGGGTGAAGGGCCACTGTTTCATCGCCCTAATTGATACTGGGAGCACACACAATTTCATACACCCAAAGGTTGTTAGGAGAACTGGGATAAAAATTACTAAGCATGCACCAATTGGGGTTAGCATTGCAGACGGTCAAAACTCTGGAGTGAGGGAAGTTGCCAGGATATCCTAGTAACCATCCAAGGGGGTCGTTTTACAACCCAGGCATACATCCTCCGGCTGGGAGGTTGTGACATGGTTCTCGACATTCAATGGTTAAGGGGATTAGGGCCCATTATGTGGGATTTCTCATCCCTAAAGATGGAATTTAATCAGGGAGAAAAAAGGGTACTAATTAAACGAATGGGCCTAGAAAATTCTGAGGTGGATTGCAGCCCTTCATTTGTACAAGAACTAAAAAGAGCAGAAGTGGGCCTAGTATTGCAAATATGGAAAATTGGGCCAGCAGCCCAAAACATACCCAAACAGATAGAGGGTCTGTTGCAGGAGTTTAAAGAAATTTTTCAGGATCCAATCGTGCTACCCCCTCGAAGGACCCAGGACCACACGATAATACTAAAAGAAGGCACTCCCCCAATAAACATCAGGCCATACAGATACCCATATTACTAGAAGACAGAAATAGAAAAATTGGTCAAAGAGTTATTGGCCTTGGGAACTATAAGACCGAGTCAAAGCCCATTTTCCTCACCAGTATTGTTGGTTAGAAAAACAGACAGGGACTGGAGAATGTGTGTCGACTACCGAGCACTCAATAAAGAAACGATAAAAGACAAATTTCCCATTCCAGTGGTGGAAGAGCTGTAAGATGAGCTCTATGGCTCTCAAATCTTTTCTAAACTAGATCTCTGATCCGGGTTCCACCAGATCATAATGAAGGAGGAAGATGTTCCCAAGACAGCGTTTCGAACGCACGAGGGGCATTATGAGTTTTTGGTGATGCCTTTCGGCCTCACAAATGCCCCCTTAACATTTCAAGAACTAATGAATGACATTTTTAAACCCTATCTCAACAGGTTTGTACTAGTCTTTTTTGATGTTATCCTAATCTACAGTCACACCCAGGAAGAGCACAACAAGCACATAAGGTTTGTATTCGAGATTTTGGTCAAACACTAGTTGTTTGCCAAACAATCGAAGTGCAAGTTTGCAAGCAGCGAAATAGAGTACCTGGGACACATAATCTCGGGCCAGGGTGTTCATGCAGACCCCAGCAAGGTGGAATCTATGGTCCGGTGGCCTCGGCCCAAAACACTAAAATCCCTCAGGGGCTTCCTAGGCCTAACAGGTTATTACAGGAGGTTCATTAAGGGTTATGGGGGCATAGCTGGGCCCCTTACCAGACTACTTAAAAAGGGGGCCTTCCAGTGGGATACTGAGGCCGAAGGAGCTTTTGAAAAACTCAAGGAAGCAGTAACTACCCCACCAGTGTTAGCCTTACCAGACTTTACTAAAAGCTTCACAGTGGAATGCGATGCATCAGGGGTAGGATTGGGGGCAGTCTTAATGCAAGAAGGCAAGCCAATATCATTCTACAGCAAGGGCCTAAAAGGAAGGGAATTATCCCTATCTACCTACAAAAAGGAGTTTTTAGCCCTCGTATCTGCAGTGCAGAAATGGAGGCCCTACCTCTTGGGCCAGGCCTTCAAAATCAAAACCGATCAACAATCATTAAAGTATCTCCTTGAGCAGAGAATTGGAACCCCCACCCAACAAAAATGGATATCTAAACTAATCGGCTACGACTTTGTTGTAGAATACAAGGCTGGAAAGGAAAACTTGGTAGCCGATACTCTTTCCAGAAAGGAAAGCACAAATGAGGAGAGGTCGTTATGGGCAATAACTACTCCGCTGGTTAAATGGGTTGATCAGCTAAAACAAGAATATACACATGACCCGGAGATACAGGCCATAATGCAACAAATGAAAGATGAAACCCTAGGGTCCCTACGATTCCAGCTCAGGAATGGGGTTCTATATTACAAGCAAAGGATATACATTAGCAAAGCAAGTCCACTCAAAAAAGACATTCTAATCTACATCCATAACAGCCCAGCTGCAGGACACACAGGGATGGAAAAAACTCTACAGAGAGGAAGGAAGGACTTCTTCTGGAAAGGGATGAAAACTGACATCCAGACATACATTAGATAGTGTGAATTATGCCAGAAGGCAAAAAGGGAAAATACCAAACCATCAGGGCTCCTGCAGCCACTACCCGTCCCCACTAGACCTTAGGAATCCATATCCATGGACTTCATAGAGGGCCTTCCCAAGTCAAACCAATTCTTAGCTATTTTGGTGGTGGTGGATAGATTCACTAAATATGCACATTTTATTCCCTTATCCCACCCCTACAATGCCATAAAAATTGCCCAGCTATTCTCACAGAACATCATGAGACTCCATGGCCTTCCTCACAGCATCATATCAGACAGAGACCCAATGCTCACAAGTAAATTCTGGGGGGAATTGTTCAGGGTGTAAGGGGTCAAACTACTAATGTCTACAACCTACCACCCTCAAACAGATGGGCAGACAAAGGTCACCAATAAAACCCTAGAGGGTTATCTGAGGTGCTATGTCGGAGACAACCCTAAAGGGTGGTCCAACTGGCTAACCATGGCCGAGTACTGCTACAACACAAGTTACCATTCATCTACCAAAACCACATCGTTTGAAGCAACCTACGGCTACCCACCCCCAAGCCTCATTAATTACATGTCAGGATCAACTCAAATACAAGCAACAAAAGAGCATTTGCAAGACCGAATAGAACAGATAACACAAATAAAGCATCATGTACTAAGAGCACAAGAAAAACAGAAAAAGCAGGCCCACAAAGGAAGAAGAGACATAGAGTTCCAGGTGGATGAATGGGTTTACCTCAAACTCCAGCTGTATCGCCAGCGCAGCATGCCAAGAAACAAAAACAGAAAATTAGCATATAAA
Source organism: Salix udensis (assembly GCA_029204005.1). NCBI lineage: Eukaryota > Viridiplantae > Streptophyta > Magnoliopsida > Malpighiales > Salicaceae > Salix > Salix udensis. The sequence goes on from CM055029.1 coordinate 12,907,250, forward strand.
TACTTTGGCCAGTTTAAAATACTGAAAAAAATTGGTTCAGTGGCTTACCAATTGGATCTTCCCAAAGAAGCTCAGATCCATAACACCTTCCATGTCTCCATGCTAAAACAGTGGATCGGAAAAGATAAAACCCTAGAAACATGGCTACTCGAACTAGAGCCAACCCCAGGAAGATCCTCAAGAGCCAAGAGAGATACTCGACAGAAGGACAAAAATGACACAGGGAAGGGAGAAAGAAGAGTGCTGCTACGTTGGGAGGGACAACCCGCAGAAGATACGATTTGGGTGGAAGAAGAATGGCTACAAAAACATTATCCTCACCTTGAGGTCAAGGTTCTCGAAGGAACGGGGAGTTGTAACTGGCCAGTCAAGGAGGAGACGACCGAGAGAGAAGGAGGAGTGACCGAGAAAGAGGAAGGAGCAGGAGAGGATACCGAAATGAACAAAGAGCTTCCAGTCAGCGTCCTAAGCAAGCCAACCTGCACAAGAAACAAGGAAGAGTCAGCGTGTAGGGCTGAGATGAAGGAGAGAGAGACTTACGTGGACGGCTGGGAAGAAAAGATGAAGGCAGCTACAGATCATCAACACGCGGCAATAAGGATAAGATCAAGCAGCGATGAGCAACACGTGGCATTAAAGATAAGGAAGATGGAAACGACGCCGTATGGACATCAGGCAAGGGAGAAAGACAGCAGGCAGTCAAAATAGGAGCAAGACGTATACGACCCAAATATTAAGAATTAAAAGCAGAAACGTATATCAACAAAATACCACCAACTGAAGAGGGTATAAAAATGAAGGGAGGAACAGATACGAGGCATCTGATTGAAATTGCTTTAAAGCAAATCACTTGTCCAAGGAGGCCCGGGCTACCTCGAATCTGCCTAGAGATTGCACTTCTAGTTCTAGTTGAATTTCCGTAGTTCTTTCTAATTATTTATTTTCGTATCGATAAACCCCAAAAACACAAAAAGAGTTGTATTTCCCTTTCTTAAGATATATAAAATTTCGAGAGAACTTTTCTCTCACAAAAAGAGAATTAAAGATTAAGTTTGTTCCACTCAGAGATAACAATGGACAGTTGACTCCTTTTTTTTGAACTCCCAATTCTTTGTTTATCATTGTCAAGTGACAAACTGATCGGTGATTGCCGTTTCATTAGGTTTCAAGACACTTAAATAGGCCAACATACCTTTTCTATCTATAGGAAATATGGTAAACTTTTTTTTCCTAAACTAAAATAAACACCTATCTAGGAAACATGGTAAACATGTCTTTCCTAAACAAGGAAATATAAAAAGAAATCTGAAACTAGTGTGCTCTTGCCTCCTTTTAGTTCTAGGCTTTTTCTACTCGTCCATAAACACATTGTAACACGCTTCAATTAAAAATTAATCTTTATTTTTGTGAGAGAAGATTCTCTCGGGATTTTCTTAATATGGAAGAAAATAACAAATATTTTTGGGTTTATGATAACTGAAATAAAAGCTGAATTCTAAGGGAAAAATAAAACTAGAAAGGAAAAACAAATTGAGTCTTTTTTGGTGAGCAGATTCGAGGTAGCCCGGGCCTCCTGGAACAATTGATTTGCTTTAAAGCAATTTCACTGAGATGCCTTTTGAATCTGTTCTCCGCCTTTTTTATAGTCTTTTTGTTGGAAGTATTAGGGTTTACTTCCAGTAAGCCTTTGCTGTTCTTTGTATTTGATTGGGACTGTTCTTTGTATCTGTTGCCATCTGTCCCTCTATTGCCGCTTCAGAACGACGCCGTCTGCTTTGGTACTTATCTTTATTGCCAGGTGTCTTTATCTGGCTTGCTTTGATCTTGGCCGTCCACGTGACCATCTGGGGCTCCCCTCTGGTTGCCATTTGTCTCTGCCCGTTTGTCCTTCTCCTGTGCGCCACACGTCACCTCCCGCCTTGCTCTCTTCTCCTCCGTCCACATAAGTACTTCTTCTTTAATCCCAGCCATACACGCTGACACTCTCTCTCCTTCCTTTGCAGGTAATCGTGCCAAGGAAGCTTCCTGGCCTTCATTCTTCATTTCTTCTTCTCCGAGAGTGTTGAGAGCTTTTGTCTGGACCTTGCTCCCTTCATCTTCTCCGATCTGCGCCCTAAGAGCCCTGAGAGATCCTGTGATGGTTATGGAGTCGTCGGGACGGTCACACACATAAGCTAGGTTATCCACTTGATCTGCAAGTGGCATATCCCTATCTCTTTGGTCAGATCCTCATTAAATTGCTCAAATGACTTGGAGTTTAGATTGATGTGATCAAGTGCGATCATGCCTTCTTTTGGGTTTAGACTTTTCCTATTAGTCTATAAATACATCAGCTAGGTCATTCATAAAATCTGCGGCTGACAGATTCCCATCTGGTTGGGTCACAACCTCACTAAATTGCTCAGAATGACTTGTTTCTACATGCTTGGTTGCATATGCACCAAGTAAATATACTTATTTTTTGTGATTTATTTATATTTTAGGTTAATTTATTAAAATATTTTATAGTATTTGTAGTTTACTTGTATATTTAATTGTTCTAGAAATTTTTTATTGTATTAATATGTAATTTGTATGTTTAAAAGAAATTGATTTTATTTGTCATATTTGATGAAATTGAGTTTGATTTAATAATTTATGTGTGATATAATTGAAAAAAATAATGAGTCAATTATTTGAGTACCAATTACATTTTATCAAATTTATTGTCAAGTTTAATATTTGAGGAAATTGATTTTTTTTCCGTGAAATATAAAAAGGAAACCAAACCATTATAGGGTTAAGAATAAAGGTACGTAATATTAAGCCTTAAGCTGAAAAATCTATAAAGTACGTAGAAAACAACATTTGTAATTAAGAAGAATATACTTATTTTAGTCTATAGTTCTAACTTATATGCCGTTCTAAAATGGCAATCATGGCTGCCACTCGTTGGTTTCAGCCAAGAAAGAAAGGTGCAGCCATTTCTATATATAGCTTTCAGCTGTCGCTTCATTACAAGCGCATTTGTGCCGGAACCATGGTTGAAGTCTTGGAGAATTTCCTGCAGTCTTCTTGAATACATGTATCGAAGAAAAGTAAGAGAGCAATAAATGATTGTATATCGTGTTGACTCGGGCATGCATTATAGCAGTTGTAAGAAAATCATCTTCTTGTTTTTTTTTATTAATATTCAAAACTCATGTTTCCTCAAGTCTATACTGCAATCATTCAGATAGCTTGCCGTGCATTTTTCTCTATATAACCAGCAACTGGTTAAGCAGCTTGAACGTTAGACAGCAATGGGTATGATCCTTTTACTCACATGTATCAGTACTAATGTACTTATTTTGCTTTTGAAATTCTCCAACGCCCTTGAAAGCATCAGTCCATCAGAATCTATGGGTGATGAAAAGACATTGGTCTCCGAAGATGGAACCTTTGAGCTGGGATTCTTTAGTCCTGGGATTTCGAATAACAGTTACTTGGGAATATGGTACAAGAATATCTCACCTAGAACCATTGTCTGGGTGGCAAACCGGCGCAATCCTGTCAATGGTTCTTCTGGCTTGTTGAAGATAGACGACACAGGAAATCTCGTACTACTCAGCAAGAACAGTAATATTGTTGTTTGGTCTTCAAACTCGTCGATAAAAGCTCAAAGTCCAATAGTACAGCTTCTGGATTCCGGCAATCTGGTCTTGAGAGACAAACAGGATGCAAACAGTGGAATCATATGGCAAAGTTTCGACTATCCGTGTGATACACTGCTGCCAGGAATGAAGATAGGATGGGACCATAAGACAGGATTTGATTGGCGTCTATCATCTTGGAAGAGCCCGGACGATCCATCTCCTGGAGACTTTACTTGGACCATGGAACTTCAGAGTAACCCTGAGGCAGTGAACTGGAAGGGATCGAAGAAGTACTACAGAAGTGGCCCATGGAATGGCATTGGATTCAGTGGCGCTCCAGAGATAAAGGCTAATTCACTTTTTTATTTTAATGTTATCTCAAATGACCAGGAGGTGTCCTATTCGTATGAATTCAAGGATCGATCTGTAATCACGAGGGTAGTTCTGAACCAAACTACCTATCAACGTCAGCGATACAAATGGAATGAAGATACTCAAAGTTGGTCTCTTTATGTTTCTGTGCCAAGAGATTTCTGTGACAGTTATGGTGTCTGTGGTGTAAATGGAAATTGCATTGGTAGTGCGATGCCGATCTGTAAATGTTTAGAGAAATTCAAACCCAAGTCGCTAGAGGCATGGAACACAATGGTCTGGACTGAAGGATGCGTGCGGAATAAGGAATTAGAATGCCAGAAAGGAGATGGATTCATCAAACTTGATGGGCTCAAATTGCCGGATGCTACAGATTCTTGGGTCAACAAAACTATGAATCTTAAGGAATGCAGGGCTAAGTGCTTACGAAACTGTTCTTGCATGGCATACACAAATTTGGATATTAGAGGAAGAGGCAGCGGCTGTGCTATCTGGTTTGGCGATCTGATAGATATTAGACAAGAACCAAATGGAGGCCAGACACTATACGTTCGATTGCACGCTTCAGAAATAGGTATGTAATTGCCATAAATTTCAGTAATCCATGAGCATGTGAATAAGATATCAAGTACTCATCTCACCCCTAAAAGCTTAAATTATTAGGTGAGATCTTACAATATGATTTATATTATTCTCTAATACACCCTTTCAAGTGAAAGTTATTTGGGCTTGAAACTTACATAGACCCATATTATCTTGTGCTTGATTTTTATTAAATAGTATCAAATAGAATGGAGGTGGTGAGATTCGAATTTGTGATCGCTGAGTCAACAAGACTCTGATGCCATGTCAAATAACTATCTCACGTAAAAGTTTATCTCACCTAAAAGCTTAAACTTTTAGGTGAGATGTTTCTTAATATAAGAAGACACCGAAGCTAACCACTGTTTCCTTGATCACAGCTTCTTTGCTTAGCTTTGCTTCAGTTTTCGCAGAATTCTAACTGTTCTTCATTTTGCAATGAACATGAAGAGGCGAAAGCTAAACCTAAGATAAGGACTGCAGTGATAGCTCCAGCTACCATTGCTGTGATCTTGGGGATGCTTGTGGCCATCTGTTACCTCCGCAAAAGGAAGGCAAAGTGCGCAGGTAAGCTAATTAGACCGATCGCTTTCACTAAATTTATTACCTTTTGGTTTTCTTTGAATTTGGTTTAATGTTATGAGTGTATTGATGGAATTAGTTTGAAGAATATATCACTATGATATTGATAGGTGATATTTTTTTTTGTAATAACAATATCATTTTTTTATTTAATTGTTGGATAAAATTGAGATTTTTATTGAAGATTGTAAAGGTTTTATTTTTTATAGAGTTAAAATTTCATAGCGATCGGGAAGATCATTAAAAAAGATCTACAATTTACTATTCATGAAATGATATAATTTTCAAGTTCATTTAAATTTTTTATTTTTTTTAATTTAGAACTCTTTTATTATTTTCTTAACTTTTTTACGATGTTTTTTTTTCTAATATAAATAGAATTATTTAATTTATATTTCAGGAGAGAACTTGAAAAAAAAATGAGTAATAAAATTTTACCTGCCTCAAATGATATTAGAACTCAATATTTTCTAGTGGTCAGTTACTATGCATGGTTGAATAATCGTAGTTGGAAGAAGTGGTTGCACAATATGGCGTGCTCGTATACTAGGGAATGAGAAAATGTTCCCTCAAGAAAGAGACATTCAAAACCTAGTAATAATAAACATGCAGAGAATATCTAAGGAATTATATCATTGATTAGCGGAGATGAAGAACAAAACAATACAGGATCATGAGACAATGTTCTTGGATTCATGACCCATTTCAAAGACAGTGTTCTAGTAATAATAAACAAGCTAAAGAAGAAGCTTTCAATATAAAATTATTAGAAAATGATGAGTTTGAGCGTGCAAGAGATTTGAATGCTAAGGAATAAATTGGTTTTGATCTTAATTGCAAGACTTCTACAAGAAAGGAACATAATAGATGCAAAGGATTTGCCTCCTATGTGGGATGTGCCTCATATGTGCTTGAGAAGAATTCTAGAACTGACCGGGTTAAAGTTAATATTCATGGATTTTGGATATAATTTACAAAGAAATGTCTAGAAGTTTCTCAAGTAGAGAAACTATCATATATTTTCTTGGTGATGATATAAAAGATACAAGGGTGTGTGGTTCTTTTAGTATTAAATGTCTATTTGAGAGTGTAGTTGATGTTGTTTTTGAAAGTGTTTTTCATTCAAAAATATATTAAAATGATATTTAAAATAAAAAATAAAAATAAAAAATTTTCAATTTTTTTCAGCAATCCCAAACACACACTAATTAAGTCTTTGATTGAGTTAAAGTTTAAGAAGGTTGAAGGTTGCTGCAAGAATTGTTGCATATGAACTTCAATGTAATGCTAAGATTGAGTTCGTTGTTAGGGAGAATGAACATGTTTTTAGTAGGTATGATGCTTTTAATGAAAAGGCTAAGCTTGTAAGAGGTTGTAAGATTTCGAGTGGACAAGCACGATATTAAGCCAAAAACAATTTAAATCAGGCTTTATTTTCTAAAAAAGTTATATTTCATAATAAATAGAGATCGACAAGGCCTTCAAATAGAAGTTAATATTTGAGAATTGTTATCATTTCCCAGTTGAATTATAATTCATTTTTGTATTTGATTAAAAGCTTTAAATTTTTTTATTTTTTGTAGCTTTGTTTGTGATTTTTTTTAGTTTAACATGTATTTCAGCAAGTAACTTGAAGATAAATTATTAATTAATAAATTCTGAATAGTGTTTTCACAATATTGTGATTCTATGTGGGAGAATTTTATGTTGCTTGTATTTAGTGTTTTCTTGTATTGTTTCAGTCTAATGTGCCCTGTGAAAGAAATTTATGAAATGATCTTCAATCAGTAGAATTTCAGCACCAAAACTAACATGTTAGTTGTGCCAGTGTTATATTTAATGTTAAGAGGCTGACTAATTTATCCAAATCAACGTTTATGGCAATTGGAAAGTGAGAATGAACATTAGGTTGTGCCGCAGCCAACCTTTCCATTTATATGTAAACCATTACACCTCAGCACATACATACCATAGTTACTGTAAGGACTACAATAGGTAAATAAATCTATACAATGCTATACATTCTGTAATATGCCCCCTCAAGCTAAGGGTGGGGAATCTACCCGAAGCTTGAACCTAAAAGCATTAAAAGACGCAGTAGGAAGCGGTTTAGTAAAGACATCAGCAAGTTGATCCCGTGAAGGAACAAACCGAATTTGAATTTCTTTCTTGGCAACGCGGTCACGTACAAAATGATAATCCACTTCAACATGTTTAGTACGAGCATGAAAAAATAGGATTCGTCGAGAGATAAGTCGCACCAAGATTATCACACCAAATGGTAGGTGCAGAAACGGAAGGTACCTACAGATCAGTTAACAAGTATTGAAGCCAAATGACTTCAGCGGTACCATCGGCAAGGGCTTTATATTCAGCTTCAGTAGAGGAGCGAGCGATCGTGCGTTGCTTTCCAGATTTCCAGGAAATCGGAGTGCAGTCCCAAAATGCAGACAAGATAGCCTCCTGTAGACTTGCGATCAGTGACACTACCAGCCCAATCGGCATCTGTAAAGCCATGTAGAGCGAAGGAGGAACTCCGAGTGATATGAAAGCCATAAGATGCAGTACCTTTCAGATAGCGTAGAATACGCTTAACGGCGGCCCAATGAGAATCAGAAGGAGCATGCATAAACTGACAAACCTTGTTAACAGCATAGCAAATATCTGGACGGGTGAAGGTAAGATATTGAAGTGCACCTACTATTTGACGAAATCGTGTAGGATCAGAGAATGAATGATCCGGTAATAGGGTGACTTTTCGAAGGAGAGACCGGAGTGTCAACGGGGTTTGCAAGAAGTCATACCAGCGCGGGTGAGAATGTCAAGGATATACTTATGTTGACGCAGCATTAACCCCAAAGCGATGGGGCGAACCTCAATACCCGGAAAAGAAGTGCACATCCCCAAGGTCACGAAGCTTGAATTCGGAGCTTAGTAGCTGTATTAACTTATGAACCATAGCAGAGTCGCTACCTGTAAGTAGAATATCATCGACATACACTAGGAGATAGAAGATATGAGTACCATTAGACAAGATGAACAGAGAGGTGTCAACTTTTGATGCCCGGAAGCCAATGGAGAGTAAAAAATTACCGAGACGAGTGTACCATGCTCTCGGTGCTCGTTTTAAGCCATACAAGGATTTGTGCAATTTGCACACATGAGACGGAAGAGAAGCGTCAACAAATCCGGGAGGTTGCTTCATGTAAACCTCTTCGACTCGAACTCCATTTAGGAATGCATTATGAATATCAAGGCGATGAATCTTCCAATTCCGCGACAACTGCAATAGAGAAAACCAAGCGCACGATAGCTTGCTTAATAAACCGGGCTAAAAGTTTCGAGCATAGTCAATACCTTCCTGTCGGCTAAAACCTCTAGCAACAAGTCGCGCTTTATAACGCTCAATACTACCATCGAATGACGTTTGATCCGATATACCCATCGATCGCCCACAACATTCATCGAGGGATGAAATGGAACCGAGAGACCAAGTGCAATTAGAACGCTAGAGCAGCAATCTCATCACACATAGCATTATGCCAAACCGCATACCCTGTCGGCATCGAGAAAATACAAAGGGCTCCGAAGTAGGAGAAGATAAGACCCGGGTGGAGGGGCTGGTGTGGCGGCAGCGAAAGCCACTAGATTGGGCTGTCTTCGACTGCCGTGCCGGAGAGTCATAGGATGTCTACTAACTACGGACGGAGATGCAGGGAGGTGAGAGCTGCGATGACGGTGCTCTGTGGCAACTTATAGGAGGATAGATCCACCATGAGCTGTAAGTCAGCTGAAGTGGATGATGAAGAACCAGCCGTAAGAGGAGAGCTGGTAGCCGAGGAGGGGCTGGGAGCTGGACTGGAAGGTGCCATAGGACCATGAGGAGATGAAACCACTGGAGACACGGAACCTGCATCACAAGGGTTAGATAAACAAGCAGGTGATGATGGCCAGGGAATGGGTGGAGGCTGTGGTGAGGTAGCTGTTTGCAATGGTATGGGTTGGGAGGTGGTTGGTGGGTTATGAGGTAGTGATGTAAAATTTTGCAAAATGGGAAGGGTGACAGTGGTAGGTGGAGTGGGTGTGGGAGTGATGGGAGAAACCTTTGCAATTTGTTCAGAGTTATCAAAAGGAAACACATGTTCATGAAAGCGGACATGACGGGAAATATAAATGCGGTGAGATTCAATGTCAAAAACATCTATAACCTAGATGCAAAGGACTATAGCCAAAGAAGACACACGGAGAGGAACGAAAATCTAATTTATGGTTATTATATGGGACGCTAGAAAGGGAAAACAGAGACTGACCAAAAAGTACGTAAAAAAATTATAATCGGGAGACCTTTGAAATATGCAATCAAATGGAGAGCGAAGACCAAGAATGGGAGTAGGCATTCGATTTATTAGATAAACAGACGGTCTCAAACGCATAATTCCAAAATCGAAAAGGTGCTTTTACATTGCCCTAAAAGAGTGATACCGGTTTCTACAATATGCCTATGACGACGTTCAACGGTACCATTTTGCTCATGAGTGTGTGGACAAATCAGACGATGTTGGATACCAAGGGTTTGGAAAAATGTGGACAATTTTCAGTATTCACCGCCCCAATCGCTTGAACAGATTTTTATTTTTTAAAGAAAATTGACGTTCAACAAGGGTTTGAAATTGATGAAAAACCGCGTAAACATCAGATTTGGCAACAAGCGGGTAATACCATACATATTTAGTATACGCATCAACAAATATAACAAAATAACGATATCCATCAGAAGAAAATAGGGGAGCGGGACCCCATACATCGCTAAAAATTAATTCAAGCGGAGCAAAAGTTTTGTGACCCGTAGGTCCTAAAGACAGACGCGATGATTTTCCTAAAGGACAACTTTGACATTGAAAATTAAGACGTTTGGTGTTGCAAATAATCTTACTTTTCGAAACTAACAATTAAAAAATACGTGAAGTAGGGTGACCTAATCGACGATGCCATAAATCCGCAGAGGCAGAAGTGCACGGAGACCAAAAGGCTTGAGGAAAAGACTTGACGAAAGACCGGGTCAAGGCATAGAGACCATCATTGCTTTGACCGGAGAGAAGTACTTCACGAGTGTTGAGATCCTTGACATAAAAACACATGAGTGTGAAATTCAAAATACACATTATTATCACGACAAAATTTCTGAACAGAAAGCAAAGGTTTCGTAATTGATGGAACATGAAGTACATTAGATAAACTGAAAGAACGATGTGGTGTATGTATTTTTGTATGGCCAATATGAGATATAGGTAGCCCCTTACCATCACCAACATGCAAATTATCATTACCCAAATACGGTTCGGCAGCGGTCAAAGTGGCAAGATCGGGTGTGACGTGCTGATTTGCGCCGGTGTCCGGAAACCACTCAACAGAGCTAGTTTGAGAGGGATTGCGCTGCACCATATTGGTAGTGGATTGGCCATAATTTCGCTGCTGGAATTGAGAACAATGAGGGGCTGTGTGGCCAAAAATTTTGGCATAGTTGGCGGCGTGGATTCCGCCCCTATTGCGTCGCCAAGTGCCCCGCCAAGAGCTTTGAGGGTTGTGATAATTCTGCCCAAAACGTCCCCCTATTGTTGCTTTGGATTGGTTGGGGACGCCGACCACCATTGAAACGCCCCTGCTGCGCCCAGAATTCCCAAAGTGCTGGCGTTGTGCAACCATGACGAGACGGTGGAGTGGGCGAGCAAAGGAGCATGAAATGCGGCCGAAGACTTGTGGAGAAATTCATGCGTGAGGAGGTGGGTCGTGGAGCTACGCATATGCTATGGGTTACGCCTTGGTAATTAAACTTGTAACTAAGTCTTTGAATTCACCCCCTCAAGCCACGAAAAACATACAAATTAAAGTCCGCAAGTGAAATTGGTCTCCCGGCAGCAGCAAGTTCATCAAACAACACTTTGGCTTTTTGCATAAAAAGGGTGACAGATTCATCACCTTGTTTTAGCTCCTGAAGAGACCCATGGAGCTGCATAATCCGAGAGTTTGAAGTGGAAGCAAGGGCTTGCTCAAGTGTGCGCCAAGCTGAACATGAGCTTTGACAGCCAACAATGAGGTGCAGAACCTCCATGGATAGAGAGGAAAGGAGTGCACTGAGAATAAGCTGGTCTTGTTGTTTCCAGCGAAGGAAGAGTTGATTAATCTGAAGAGAAACACCATCTTCAGCAAACACATGAGAAGGTGGACATATGGTAGAACCATCCACAAAGCCGAACACTCCTTGACCTAGGAGGTATGGCAGCATCTGCATACGCCCGATCTGAGTAATTGGTATTTGTTAACTTGAGAGAGATAACTTGATGAGTGTGAGAGAGGGAGATAATGGCAGATGCATCAGACGTGAGTTGAGAGAGTTGATTTGTGTTTTGAGAGGTGAAGAGAGATGGGTTATTAGCCATGGTAGAGGAGATATTTGGCTGTGAGATAGAGGAGGTCATGGGGTCGACTGCAGGGGAGGCAATCTGCACTGCCGGAGAAGATGTCATTGGTTCAGGTGAGGTTGGCAGCTGTTCCATTGCAAAGGAGATGAGGTTGGCGGCTGAGAGAATTAGGTTAATTGTTTAATATGCTCTGATACCAAATTGGAAAGTGAGAATGAACATTAGGTTGTGCCGCAGCCAACCTTTCCATTTATATGTAAACCATTACACCTCAGCACATACATACCATAGTTACTGTAAGGACTACAATAGGTAAATAAATCTATACAATG